>JAQGAV010000995.1:0-24631 GCA_034691345.1 Phasmarhabditis papillosa | reverse complement strand
GTTTTGCATATTTTTCATATTTTACTAAAAATTTTGTTGAAAAATTGTGAAAAATCAAAAAAATTGTTATGAGGTCTGTGTGAAAAGCCCGATCGGCCCGGCCCGCCGACTTTTTCCAAAGCCCGGCCCGGCCCGATGAGAGGTCTGTGTTTTAGTTAATGTTATTGACTCACACTATGTTTTACGTCATCTGATGTTATTGACTCGGTGATGCCTAACTTCTCAATACATCTTTTCACAAAGGATACAGGCAAATATTCTTGTTTGCAAAGACCGGCAACAAATCTACAAATTTAAGGAATTTTAGGGTAGCAAAAACAACTTTCTAAGTGTTTCTGGAAAACAAAGTAATTGTTATTTTTGTAAATCATCTTAAGCAAATTCTTTACTGGACTAGTTTGACTAGTATGAAATACCATCTATTTAGCTCTAGGATGTAATATATGTTATACTATAATAAAACATTACCTTATAAGACTCATCATAGTTTCGTATTGTTCATAGTGTTCATTAAAAGTAGTTAACTAAATAAATACACTTTGCGGTATATTAAAGTGAATAAAAATACTGTACCTATATTACTTTTATTCGACGTGGTCAATATTTAGTTAATCAATACTACTCTTTTATTGAAATATGTTCTCAAAGGAGTGCAATATGTTTTTGTGTCAAATACTGATTAAAGAATTCCAATTGTTCACTTACCCTCCATTCCGTAACAATAAATGGTGTGTAGATAGCATCAAACTTTAAATGTGCCATATTTTGTATAATTTCTAAGAAAGCTTCTTCTTTAGTGTAGTTTGTAGCAAGTTTGTTACGAATATCATCTATTAGTTTAATGGCAAAAGGAACTTTATTAGACAGACGGCTGTTCAGAACAACATTCCATATTTGATCGGTTATCTGAATTTCAAATGTTACTACTTGCGAAATTAGGATTTTATTAGTTAATTAAAAGTTTATATAAGTATTAAAGTTTGTTTTTCTTAATTGATAGTCAGAAAGATACATTGTATTAATTTGTGTTAAAGGTATTATCATACCAGTTTTAGGGAAGACGTTCCTAGTTTCATGTAGCATATATTTTCTAGTTCAGAAATATTCTTTGCATCAAGATTCCTACAGAAGGAAGTTACAAGATTCTGAAAACAAATGTTTTAATATTCATAGTTCCACTTTTTAATTGAAAACACTAAATGACTTCACTAAAATATGATTATAGGCTTGCTAACTTACCTTTTCCTCTTCACATAATCTCAGTTCTTCTATTATCTTCTTAATCTTTTCTTCCTCTCTATCATTTTGTTCGATGGGAGTGGTTGGCCTTGGCTGGCCGGCCAATTGCTGTTCTGGGTTTAATTGGAGGGGGCTAAATCATTAATATAATATATTTAAGTTATTTTACTTTTTAGTGAATATATTTTCCTTCCAAATAAACGCAATATTAATATATGTGAACATTCTTGGGTTAAACTCACAAATTGGATGTCTCATCTATATTTTCGAATGCCGACTTTAGTGCATTGTAGGTTTCTAGTTCTTCTTTTAAGTCCATTAGAATGCCAATAGCAGAACAATAATGCTCTGTATGTTCCTCAAAGGCTTTTTCTTGTACTTGGTTTAACAAGTCTTGAGCAACAAGAAAACAATCCTAAACATTTTATATACTCATCAATCAACAGTCATTCACTGTATTACATAGTCTGTTTCAAAACCTAGACTACAATGCGCCGGCCTCGTACGAGGCGCGGTAGTGTAAATTTTGCCTTCAAAAGTTCTCTCGCCTGAAGAGAGGGAAGGCATTTTCTAGCGAATTTGAAGGCAAATTTTTCAACATCGCTCTACGTATAAAGCCGGCGAAATGTGAGTCTAGGTTTTGAAACCGACTATACTTAAACAAAAAAATAATGTTTTTCTCAAACGATTCGAATTGTAGTCAATTTTATTAATTTAACTGCTAGAGCGGTGGCAACCTGATTGGCGGTGTTTCATAATATGGACTATATGTACTTATTTTCAATATATTAAAGAGTTGCCACCGCAGATTACAGTCTAGGTTTAACGTATTTCAGGTGCACAAATATTCTGTTAAGGACAACCCGTTTTTAAATATTTATTTTTTTCAACTCACGTCATCCTTAGCTTTTCCGAGGCTTTCCTTGTTTATACCCATACCATTCAAGATATTTTCGATAATGGAGAATTCGAGATAATTTTTGTTATACAATTCACCCACAATACTGAAACACTTGAAATACAATAAAAATTAGCACAAAAACTCACGCGCTGAATCTTAACTTTTGCTCACGAACATTTCTGGCCACATCGGGATTTGTGTTCTGAAATAACTTTATAAACAATTAATTATGGTAGCAACGCAATGTTAAAAATATATGAATTACATGGAAGCATATATGTTTTGATCTGGTCTCGTCTGGTTGGAAGACATTTCATTATTCAACTGTAAAAACGACTATTCTTAACATACCGGTGTTAATGTTATGTGATTGAGGTTATATCTCTCAGTTTGAAGTTCTTTAATAATAGAATATAGCGTCACGGACATCATGTTCGACTTTACAGTGCTCGTTTTCCTATCTTCGTACATTTTCTGTATTATTTGGAAGAATAGATGAATGCTTATCCGTTCTGTCTCTATTGTTTGTACTAAGAGGTTGTAAACAATCTAAAAACAGTGTGTAAATTGAGAATATCTAAAGGGATAACTTAAATACTTTATGAATATTTCAACTAGTGCTATTCGGAAATTGGAAGGGTGTAGTTGCGAAATTCATCCAATATTTTGATTTTATAACTTGTAACCCCAGAATCGCAAAAAGGGATTCTAAGAATAATAAATGCAGTACCTGTTTAATCTTGATGGTCAAGTAGTTGTATTTCAGCAAAGATTCTGGATTCTCTTCACCCCAGATAGCTCTTAGGGCAAATTCCTGCAATCAACTGTTTCATTAAACACCCGACTGACTCCTCAAAGGGGTTCTCATAATTGCCCTGGCCGGGCCGATTGAAATTTCACCGGGCCGGCCCGACCATATTTTTGAAAATACTCAATTTTTTTTTCTACAAATTTTGAAAAAATGTCGAAAAAATTCCAATTTTATGAAAAATTCAAATTATTTTGTAATTTCTTTGCATATCTATTGCTTTTAGAGCACCAGACATAAAAACAGCAAAAAAATATATGTTTAATATCAACTATTGTTACGAAAAAAACATTGGATGGTACATCGTCGGCTCACCGGTCCAGCCCGGCTCGGCTCGGCCCGTTTGAGAACACCGTCCTCGGCAACACAATTTTAAATATTTTAAAACCCCAATTAGTTGCGTACAAACCTCCATTTCTTCGTCGAAATTTTCCAATTCCTGTACTTCCATTGTCTCATTTTGATTTGAAACATTTGATGGAATAGTTGTTGAACTCTGTTGCAGGAAACTCCTAAAATGAAAGACTCTCTGGGATTGTTATACTTAATAATGATTTGTTAATGTGTTAAGCTTAAGAAAGTACTTACTGTACGGGAGTTGATACGGTAGAATCTTGTTTATCTAATTGACAATGCTCGACTTCATCTCTTAGAGTAACAATTAGACCAATAATATCACAGTAATACGCTTCGTGCTCATTAACAAGTTTCTGCTCAGTCAATGCCAATACTTCTTCAATTATTTCTAGACAATCCTGAAACATTTAAATACTTATTTAACACTTTTATTCAGTATCGAAATCTTGAATGAGATTGAATACGTCTTTCGTGCCAGACAAATATTGCAAATTGTATTTGGATAATAAGTCTCAAATGTGAAGTATTTAGTATTAACTTACAACATTCTGAGCACGTCCGATGCTTTCTTTATTCAATCCGAGTGAGTTCAGCAGGTTTTTGATAAAGGAGAATTTGACGAAGTCGCCGGTATACAAATTAACAACAATACTGAAATATCTCAGTTACTTAAAGAAGTTTACATACATTGTTTACCTAATGAATCCGAGCATTTGTTGTCGAGCCCATAAAACTATTCGGGAATCTTTCATCTGAAATTCGCTTTAATTATATTACTTTCCACTCAATTGTTTTTAAAACTTTGATAAACGATGATATGGCAAACTTTTGGCTAGCACCAATATATTTCATCAAGTTATTTCCAACAATCTAGCCAAACATAACAATATTGGAGACGGAACTAACCATAGGATAGGTAATATGATGACAATTGTGTCTTTCATTAAGAAGTTGTGTAAGAACTGATTCGAGAGCAGTTGACATTAGTTTAGTCTGTAGTTCATTGTTCTTGCATTTATCAAACATCAAATGTAGAGATTGACATGTCTTCTCAATACTCTCAGGTTCTTTCAAAACAGTCTCAACCAATATCTTGTGAATAAACTGAAAACTTATTATACCTATTGATGCTAATAAGCTAAGTAATCATTATCAAAAACCTTGAAATATTTATTTTTTCGGAACTAATTGCCTGTCAATGAAAATAGGAGGCCGTTATCATGAAGGTATAGTCCATAGCAAAATAAAATTCAAAAATTGCTCGTTCTGTGGCAAAATAAACTTCTATTATCTGGTTCGACGCGCAATTTTTTGATCGCTGTCAGAAAAATATTATTGTTCTTGTTTTATTTGGTATCACGTCCAGAAATAGACAAATACGCAATTGCGGAAGCCTACGTATATCACCGCGCTCTGAAGTCCTTTGCTTGTAATAGACTATATCAACATAGCTTAGGACTTGCCTTCTGTTTTAGTTAATGATGTTTAAGAGCTGCAGAAAAGAAGTTTTAAAAATACTGCTAGATAACTTTTAGAATTCGAACTTATTTAATTATTATTACCATTTTAATATTTTCAAGATCATGCTCATTCCTGATTTCTTCCTTGACATCAATTGTTTCCTGTTCTTCAGTGTTTCTCTGGTTTTGATTATTTTCAATAATTGGCTAAAAAGTAACAGTTGTGAGGTGCAATTAGATATCTGCAGGTTAGTTAAAACTGATGGAAATGTGGAAACCGAATGTTTCAACGGACCTCGTTTTGTTGGTTCTGCACTGAGTGTTCAGGCTCCAACATAAGTTCGGAGTTGGATTTGGCAGCTAAAATATATAAGTTGAGGCAATTGATGCTAAAATTATGATATTCATTCTACATTTATGTTCTTATAGCTCATATAAAATACACCCCCGATTGTATACTATTCGACTAATCTAGACAAATTTATGGAATCTTAATCAAGTAAACCGTTTGTACCACAAACCGTTGTTTGGAAAGTTTTACCAACTTACCATTGTTTGTCTCTTCGAGAATTGCAGCAATAAATTCATCTATCTCAGCCAATGAAGCAGTCTTAAGAGTATTGCTGTCCATCTCATTCTCGAAGGTCTGTGAAACATTTTAATTAAATATTAACATATGTGTGTGTGGATAGATGATTAACCAATTCAATAGTTTGCGGAGCATGGTTTTACATTTTTAGTTACATTACAATCCACAAAACATCTAAAAGTATTTGCAACTACGATAAAGATATCACGTATTTTTGTATTTATACGTGCCTAACCCGAAAAAATATAACCACAAACTCTAACCTCTGATCTAACAATTTGAGAAACATTTTCTATTTTGGGGTCTGTCGCTACATTTGTGGTAGTTTCATTGTGCACAGTTGTTGTTTCATTATGTGAAACTGTTTTTGCATTCTTGGCTACTAGAGCTTTCATAGTTAACAGTTTTATCTCATTGATTTCTTGTGATATGAGGCGGTTTTCTTCTCTAAGTGATTGGAAAAATTCGGCCTGAAATAGAGTGATCATTATTAAGAAACTCTTGTTTGTACGGTACAATGAATGTTTTGTTTATAAATCAATACATTTCGGTAAAAACATTGTATATTCTATAAAAGTATATTATTTAAATAAGCAATGACTACTTTTTCCATTCTAAGACTTTACATTATCGTACCTGGGTCTTTACAAACTCTTCTATACGTTTCTGCAGTTTAGTGCTACGATCAACAATCATTTCTAGATTAGCATTTCCGTGGTTGGAGTCATCACAGACGCTAGCATCTGAAAAAATTCAATTGTTTTATACTTGACGAATTTGAAGTTAGATGAAGGTTTCATTTATATTCAATTAAGCCGAGTTTCGCACATATCAATGAGTTCGAGGTTTTCGTTTTCAAAAACAGTAAAAGTGTTTAATTTATAAGTAGATAGACGAGTAAATTACAAAACTTTTATAATATTGTGTATTGTTTTCCAGTACCTGTCATATTTTGTACGCTACTTGCTGCTGAGATCTCACTAAACTCAGAAAGTACATCACTCGCTTCTACATTTACAAAATCCATTTCATTAACTAAAAGTCCCATATAAAGAACACCTTTGTAATGATAATCTAGTAAAGCATGCATGATCTAATGTTACTAAGACGATGTAATTGGGACGGTTACCCACAAAACAAGATTTAGTATTTCCTCTTAATAACCCTTAGTAACCATTTTTATATTTCGCTAACCTGATGATGTGTTGTCTATAGAGCTATCCGGTCCTTTTGTTTTCTGTCTAACCTAAATGTTAACATTGTTTATAATATGCTAAGTCTGTAATTATATTTACGGATCAAACGCATTCAGTTAAAAGTATATTAAACAAAAAGAAGCTACTCCAAAAATCAGATATTACTAGGGCTGGGAATTTGACGGGCAGGCCCGGGCCGGGGTCCCAAAAATCAAATACAAAAAGTCATCCAGCTCAGGGGCAATTTTTATGAAAATATCGACTGATTTAGGTTATTAATTTGATAATATTATTCATAAACAGGTAAAGATTGTCGCACTCTTTATTGTTAATGGCGAAAAATAGCACTGAAAACTAACTTTTTTGAAAATATCCGGGAAAAAGTCTGAAATAGACTAGGGCCGACATTTCGGGAAATCGGCCCGACCTGCCTTTTCCCATCACTGATTATTACTCAGATAATTTAAGCACGTATTCAAAAGAATAAAATACACAAATGGGATATTAATAACGGTCTGTATAAGCTATGAATGTTTAGAAATTACTATTTGCTCGGATATATGTATTCTTTAAGACAACCATTGTAGAACTTTCATAGTTAGTGTTTAATTGATATTTATGTCTTACAATAACTCCTTGTTCAATTAGCTCGGCTCTAAGACAGTTGGCTAGGTAATTCTCTATCTCTTCTAAGTTCCCACTTTCCAACAAAAAACTGGGAATGTTCAAATTCACTTTTAAATGTTCTGTAGACATTTCTGAAGTTATAATATTATATAGATAGAGCAACAATTCAAATATAGATCTATATAATACATTAGAACCATATATAATAGAGTATTATGTCAAATATGTTTGCATTCATCATTTAAAGAGGGCAATAAAAAGTGTTATGAAACCGTATTCTCTGCATATTCAATTATTCTAGTTATTTTCAACAGCGCACAAGCTTACAGTAACATATATTTAGAAAAATGAGCATATATAATATTATGTATTGTAGTAATATAATGTCTTAATAAATATACAATACTTTCTAATATGCCTTTAGCAACAAACATATGATTTATTTAGTTAACATTTCCCACTGGTCAATCATAAAGCCTTGCTGTCTTTGCAACAGCAATCGATAACAACGTAAATAAATACAAATAGACAAATTACAAATAAACTTTACTATTTTACTCTTACAAGAGAAAAAATATTCATATTAATTCCATTCTCAATATATAATTATTAATAAAATGTAAAAGAAATTCAGCCGGTTATTTCGCAATAAGTGCAAATGAACTTTAACATTGCTCTTTGAAAAGTTCTAACAAGAAAATTAGCTAATGTTTGACAATTCAACGAGAAGGATTTAGAAAGGTAAAACACAAAAGAAATTATCAAAGTAATAGTTTAATAAATTCATATATTCCAGATTTAAGCACATAGTTTTAAAACAATCGTAGTGTCTGCAGTGAGAAGGGTGGTTTTGCATAGTATGACATCACTTACGCACGCGTAAGGTCCGCACTGCGGTCGGCACAAATACGCCTCCTTTTGATCAAAGGCACGGTAAACTCGAAACTTTGTCATTATTTTATTATTCTATGTTATTCAGCTTAAAAAGTTATTCACAGATATGTAATAACAAAAGAAAATGAAGAAAAATGAAAGATTCCATATGATATTTCATTTTGGTTCTCCTAAGTTGGGTTACTGTAGCCTGTTTGTACATATAATTGTTTGACATAAGAATTTGGCCCCTTTGCCCAAACCCCGCCCCTAGGAGAACCTAAGCCCAGGCTGGCAGGCTTTTCAAAATTCTATAACATTGCCCAAAATCATATTTAAAAAAATTAATTTACATATTTCAACTCAGAATCACTATCTCTATCGAATAAGACTTTAAAAATAAGAAACAATTTTAGAGTGGACCGTGTCTTTAACAATGAAACTATGAACATTATCATAATATAAAGTTACTGAAACATGGCTAAACCGTAAATAATTAATGATGAACTGTAAAGTGTTCAAATCCAATAAGGAATACAGTTTGTGTTTAAAATTATCGGATAATAAAGCATTCTATGTTAGTACTAGTCAGACTAATTTAAATTAGTTAAAATACTAACAGTGACAAATATATTGATTTTATTAGATAAATATACAATGCAAACTGATTAGACGCTACCCTGTTACTGTGTTGACACCTAAATACGAGATATAATTGAATAATAAATTAACTATGTCTATTCCTGAATATGAATAGCACTTATTACATGCAATAGCATTAGTTTTAAAACACTCACTTTGGTTCTGACAGAATATTTAATTTCTTTAAGCATACAAAGCTTGGGTAGCTGTTATCAAATTTCGAGATATTCTACAATATTTTGCACTCGTTTAATAATATTGGTTGTATTCGGAAGTAAACCCGCTGTAGCATAAACATAGTTTATCATCTAAATAGGGGAAGTAGTTCAGTCATTTTACAAGGGGTAACTGTCAGTCCAATATGACCCTTTATCGACTAACTAGCTTTATTAATTATAACTAAGTACTATTCTATATACTAATTACAAGTTTATTATTAGTATTTATGCTATATATATTTAGTGATAGCAAACATTTAGTTTATTATCATATATATGTGCAACATTTTGCTTCACTTGATACAGTATGTAGTTGATTTCAGGCAGTTCTCATCGTTCTGTATTTATTGTTCATCTGAAGGAGCAAAAAGACTTATTTTGTTTGAATGTAGTTAGCTCTATCTGCAATATCACTGCTAGACATGCAAAATTTAGTCTCCAGAAATTATCGGAGCCGGTTAGAAGTATTTTTCCAATGTCGTAATATTTAATATTTAAAGATTGTGGCCCTTCTTTCGTAGAGAGAATGCTCCTGTTTTAATTATGTCTTGTGCCGTTATGGTTTTAACAAACAAAATAGTATTAAAAAACATGTTAAAGAGTTTGATGTCACTTATAAGTACAGGTTGTAGCTGTTATTGCAGGTTAGTATTCTAATAGAAATGACTTTAATTAAAAACAGGGAGGTCTGAAAATAACAAGGCAATCCTGAATACCGTTTTATGATAGCAATCATCATTAATTGTAACATAACTTTGATAAATCTTTCTTCTAAATAAAATGCTAAATAAATCATTATTGAATAAGTATTCTGCTCTTCAGTCTACTACATTATATTGCTAAGATAGCTATATCTAGTAAATGGGTTCGTCGCAAACTACTACAACATTCGATATCTGTTGCTGAGAAATGTGGTTACTGCAATGAAAAGTTAGTAAAGTTATTCATTATTCATTCTATATCATAAAACAGTTAAAAAGAAAAAGCTTACCATAGGAGCTAATAATAGTTGAATTAAAGAAGTTGGATAAGTTTATAAATGAATGAATATTTGAAATAAATGTAATATATTACTGAGTTTTGTAAAAAATTAAGTGATTTGAAACACAAAACATTTAATTTCATTCTTGATGAGACTGTTCACTTGGTAAATTATAATATTCTTTGTTTCAGCAAGAAAATCATCATGCAGGCTATTCTACCAAGATTAATATAATACCTGCAGTTTCATCAAGATGTTTATTCAACAAATTTGTGTGAAAATACAGTAATTTTATATTCCTTCGCCGACCATTAACTTTACTTATGAATTCTTCTACTTCTCAATTTGTTTATATAACATTTGGCTGTGAATAATGAGCAAAAGTAAATATTTCAGAGGGTTTTGAGCGTATTCGTCTCTTTGGCTAACCAACTGGTCAATGTTATAGTCTATAGTGTTTGTCTAATTTATCAATTGTCAAACCTATGTTACATATAAGTAAAGGCTTGTTCATAAACACGCCGTCACCGTCACCGTCAACACCAACGTCACCATCACCATCACCGTCTTTTTTTTTTTTTTTTTTTTTTGAAAAATTGAGTTTGCCGGAGTTTGCCTGATAGGTGGCCCGTTGGGCTTGACGTTGACAATGACGTTGACGGTTGGGGGTGTTCATGAACATGACGGTGAGGTTGACGGTGACGGCGTGTTCATGAACGCTACTTAAAAAAACTTGAATACGCTTTGATACTAAGTGGTCTAACGTTTATTCAAATATTTACACCTTGCATTTCTTATATAGTTGTGTCAGAAACTGTAGAATATATAGCATGAATAAGTAAGCATCTATTCATTTCCACCACAGCATATTTTTCTACTGATGTATTGTATCAAAATATTTCGAAGAACAGATACGTATAAAACTCGGCTATTTATCCATTTATCTATTACGCCAATTGCAGGTATCTATAGTTCACTCATTCCAGTAAACACTACTTTTTAAATGGTTACCAGCCGCCTACGCCGACTTTGTCGCCGTTCTGGAAAACGAAAATTTTGCACTGAATTTGTCTGCGTTCTCTTCGAGCGAGAGACAATTTTATAGAAAATTTAACACACTGTGGCGCTCGAACCGTAGGTATGAAGACGGTTTATGTTTGAGAAGTCTTAGAATCCCAAACAGAAGATTATACAACGAAATTTTATTATATTTGGTTTATAAATTACCCATCCAGAGTAAAATGGAAAATTATTGGCAAACAATCACGTTTTGAAGATGTTTAATATTCTGAGCAGTTTTTGCGAAGATATAATAAATCATGCAATTCAAAATTAGTTGTCTTATAAACAATAGAGCTAACAAATAGTACAATATTTTATCTTTTAAGTATCACTTTAGTGCGATATTTGAAATCAAACTCAATCTTTTGAAACAAACGAAAATGGAAATAACAATGAAAAGTATATAAAATGCGATTTATATTATTAAAATGATTCAGATTGTTTGTTAAGAAAGGCTTTATCTGCAAAAACAAAACCTTGAATTTACGATTATGATAATACTTATTACCAATTTAATTGTTAAAGGTAACATATTAGCTTACAAACAATAATCTATACCTATTGCACCTAAACATAATTCAAGTATACTATCAAATCTTCAAATGTAGCCAGTTATTAAAATATTTCGTGATTAAATTGTAACTTTAGAAACGTTGAAGAGTAGAGGGAAAATAGATGACTTTTACATTATAATTATGCTTTAACAAAGAACGTTAGCTAACAATGTTTTGTTTTGAATATTTTGTCGAATGCAACGCTACAAAAAGCAACTGAAACTGGTGCAGCCTATCGCAACGCAACGAGTTCCTACCACCATACCAAATTTCAGCAAAAACAAAAAAGGTTCAGAAACAAAAAAGTTTTCGAATGACGGACATAGAACTTTAATATCTTTAGATAGATAGATTTTTCTTTTCAGATCTTTCGCTAATGTTTGTATATGTTACGCCGGTTATAACAGGTATACACGAATATCCGAAAACAGAAGAGTTTTCAAATATAATGGAACAATTCGATCATAGCATTGTATATTGTGGTTGATTAGCAGTTGGTTAGTTTAAATATTTATATTTTATAGAGTTGTATTTTACTATTTATTAGACTATTTTAATTGTTGTTTTTATCTAGATCATGGCATCCTGGACAGAGTCGATTGAAGATCTTACTAAGCGTCCGATGATTTCAATCAGTCCGGTTAGGAACAATTCCCCTAATGGTAATCGGACCAATTTGGATCAAATTGCTTTAAACAATGCTCTACCATCGCCTACCCTTTAGTGAGTCTTTGAATTATTTAAGCAAAAGGTTTTAAATTGACCGGTTGTAGGGTATCGTCTTAGTTTCCATTTTATTTAGAGGCCAATTCGAATATGGTCGATGAGAACGTCATATTAGTAATATTAGTACACATTAATACTTATTTCTTGTAAACCATTTATAACTGAATTTTAGTCATGACAAGTTTTGGTACTCGGGACATAAACTTTAACTCATTTAACTTTTGGTAGATGGTTCTGAAGTACTTCATTATAATATGTATTGAACATTTATGTAAGATAGTTTCAGCCCTACCAGAGAGGAGGCCAATTCGAAGAATCATATTTTGAACACTACACTAGGGACAACCAATCGTCCTTTTCATGGAAGCGATACCTCGGTAATGTAGATTTCATAACACTGCAATGCGATATATACGGGTTCTTTAAACAGATGAACATCTTCTTTACGATGTTTTGCATTGTAATACAATATTATAAACAGAGAACGGATGTATTAACATTAATAGCAATATTATTTATAGTCTACTGTATCTGATGAGCTGGAGCAAACAATTGAAACATCCGAAAATGAAGAGAGGTTAGCTTATAAAAGTTATAAGATATCAGCTACTTTTTAAAGCCATTTGGCTTTTTCTTTTCCAAACAACAACAATAAGTCATGTATTTTATATTTAGCATCCCGAATCCTGTCGAATCGAATCCCATAGCCAGTCGGACCCGTGGCCAGACCGCCAGAAAGTAAGATCAGCGCCGATAGCGAGTTCGTAAAGAGCGGTATTTTCTCACTAGTTTTTTCGAATAAATGTAATTTTTTCGTTATTGTTAAATGTTTTCTTCTTCACACGTTCTGGACTCGCTTCACATTGTTAGATGCAGGAGTCTCTCATTATTCTGTCGTCTATTCTTGGGTAACTTTTTTGAGCGATGCTCCCAATGTAATTTTTTGGAAGATACATCATTTTTGGAAGATACATTTACTGGAATATTGGATTATTGACATTACGTCGCTGTGCTATGTCGGAGAGGGATATCCACATTTGGGTTCACTTCCCTAATAATTTGTGGTTTTTTTGATCGCGAAGTAACATGATGATGTATGACATTTTTATTACCTCTATCGATTTGCCGAAGGCCTTGGGTTACTCTGCTGTAAGCATATTTCCCCATGATGGCTAGTAGCTTTAGTTAGGTTTACTGACTGAGTATTCATTTGACATTAGTCATATCATTTTTGTGAATTATTGGATGTCTCTTGAACCGGGGATTCTTCTACCCTTCTTCTATTTTGAATACAAGTTGCGGCTTCTCCTGTTTTGCCATTTTGCCCGATAGTGGCATTGGGTTCTCTGTTAGAGAATGCTACCCTTTTTAATTCTGATTCCTGTTTGAGGAAATACGTTCCTATTACAGCTCTAACTAGTATTTCAATTTTGGTAAATCTATAGAAGCAATTTGTTTACACTATAGTTTCCACCTCTGCTAATGCTGTATTTTACATTGGAGCCCAGCTTACAATTTTCGTAGTTGAAATCTTCTCTACCTCGGTTGTTGGCCTCGATTTTTTTGTCATTCATATGTGACTTGCAAACTTTTGTATTTGTTTTGATCCTGATCGACAACTTTGGGAATAGGTAGCTCCCCTTTAGATTTTGGATTATATATATTACCTTTGCCACTCGACTAGCATTGCTATTTCGTTACTAGATGACTTTGGAAATTGTCCTAACCTTACGAAGGTATCGGAGACTAGCCCAACATCACCATGGCTGATTCCTCTTTTGGCCTCTGATCTTGTTTATAATTGTGCTGGTTCACATTTTGGAAGATATATGTCCTTCTGGACTAATGGTCCCAATTAATCTGTCTATTGCAATGAACCTTGGTTGTAGAAGTTATGCACTGGGATGTTTATTTAGGGAATCGATTCCAGCACTAGCAATTTATTTAAAAAATTTAACTGTTTTATGCTATGAGCAAGACTGATAGTCCCATGTGTTGACATGTGTGTTAGCGTCTCCTTGGCCAATGAACTTTGCGAGCAAGGAAAACCCATAAAAAAAGCTAAAAAATGGTATATTTTGGAATTGATCTAACGAAGTTGGTTAAACGAAATGTGTAATATCTTACAGTGAAAACGGATTTTGTTTGCTCTGAATTGGACCAACTTATAGGTTTCCAAAGTTGATACAACTAATTACTCGCCAAAACCGTGATTAAACCAGGTCTGAATCTGGCTAATGGTATGAAGAGAAGTAACATATTTGAAATTATCTCACAGTATAGTCGTTTCTCTAGATATGAACCAAGTTGCAAGGGATTTGGCCAATAATTTCACGTTTTCTGAGTCTTCAAACTTGGTCACCCGTCTTTCTCACAAAGTTGAATTTCACTAATGCCACTGCTTTGAAATCTTTTTTCTGATCAGAAAAATATGCAATATAAATCAAGTTAAGCGAAAATAAGGTTTTCATGGTGAATTCCGCTATATAACGGATGAAATTCTTCCTAGCGCAAATATTTCCAACTTCTTATATACGCGGAATAACCAACTATGCGGAATAAATTTCTGATTCCAAATCTTTTTTCAGATTTAAAAAATACTAACTTCGAAGCGAGTCATAAAAATAAAGAATTAAAAGACTTCTTTTACTTCTAATACTCGTTTGACCCTTTAGTTATGAGCTTTAGATATGAGTTATGATAATGTTTTGTTTTGAATATTTCGTTGGAGCGTCTGACACAATTTATTCGAACGCAACGCTACAGAAAGAAACTGAAACGGTTGCTTCCTATCGCAACGCTTAAGAGTTGATGCGCAAAATATTACGGATTTCGGATACTTATTACTCTGCTTAGAATGAATCTTTTCGCACCAAACTTTCAGAATCCTTCGGGTTGTATTGGTGATCTTTGTGTCGTGCCTTATGTTATGATGCAAATAAACCATATATATATATAATCCTGTTTTTGCTCCAATTTATACCGCCATACCAAATTTTAGCCAAATCGGTAGAGAAATGCGAAATATCGATGACAGACAGACGGACACCATAGAACATTAATATCTTTAGATAGATAGATAGATTTAGATGGGAAAAGGCTAACTCTTTTGTACAAATGCCTTAAGTCCTATATGATGTGCAAATGTGAAAGTAGCACAAAGTTGCAAACTTCCAAAATAACAACGTATATATTCTGTAAATTGTGTATTGACATGTTTTTCCACTACGAGTACAATACTTTGTCCGAGAATATTTAATAAATATGTACTCTTGCGAATTTTCTAGGAAGTAATTAATTCTTAGATTATGAAACAATGATTCATAAGCTACCAAGATCAGGAAGTTGCCGATTAGCAGACTACATTATTGTTATTGATAATGAGAACTAGGCGTGCCTTTATTACTTCAGATGATGTTTCAAAATGTGGTTCTCATTTTAATCATTCTAGCATTTAGTAAGAAAAAGTACTTGCTATTTTAAACAAATCAGTTGAACTGGTTGTTTCAATAGAGATAAATCCCACTGCTATATAACTTAAAGTTAAAACAACCTTCATTCTTTTGGAAGAAAAATTGTTAATTAGCATTATTATTGAAACCAGAGATGGCAACGAGCTGGCCCCTGAATTTAGCACCCCTGAAATATACAAAGTAAATACGAGGATTATACAATTCCCATTATCAAAAAAGGATACTGTGGCACAGTGTGCATCTGATGGAGGACATCTATCTACAATGCAGAATGGATTTGTTAGTCGATAACAAAATCTAATAATACTGAATAGAATCTTTGCAAATCGTCAAATATAAGTAATATTCACAAGTTTGAGGCATATGTTTATATATGCATTTTGTGTAATATAACAAACTAGAAAGGATAGCTTTTGTTAAAATTATTTATTATCCACACAGTTTACATTTTTTGATCCTCAATAATCTTTTCTGTTAAATAGCTTTCTGCGCATCCTTTATGTATTTTAGGATAATTCGTATGTAAATTCTCTTGGATAGGCCGCTTCGGCCCAGTTAATGTGGCTCGGTATTTAATGTTCTAAAGGAAACAAGATCCCTTGTATTAAATAAAGATGATGCATCTGATTTCGGACCTTACAGAAACTTTTATCCGGGTGAGAAATACTATAATATTTCTTAGCTCGTAAGCAATTAGGTAGTTTTACCTTTACATAACTTTGTAATGCAATTTTGTGTAATCTACTATTCGGTTTATCTCGCTCAGTATTCATTAATATCGCCACTGCAACTAATTGCTGCATTAGTTTGTTTAGTGGTGAAACCAATTCAGAAAATTTGAGAGTTAATGGCTCGAAACATTTAGTATTTCGACAGCGTGTTTTACAAGACAAAATTCTTGAATATTCTTGAATATCTAAAAATAGTACAATATTTAAAGGCATGCCATCTATTATAGTCTACTGCTTTTACATGTCAAATACGGCCCAACAAGTGGTAGTTGGTTCTCATTTAGTTGTGATAATTAACTTCTATTCCTGTCTGAAGTTCATTATAGATAACGTATATATGAAACATAACTATATGAAATATTTGGTTATTCAAGTTTATCTGATTTTTTTTTTTTTTTTGAAAACTTGTAAATAAAAGTTAAAACAAAAACTATTATTACAAGGAAAGAAAACTACATTTTCTATTAATGATTTCAGATTATCATATTTCACGCATAACATACTACAATTATAATAATGGTAGATGTTATATGGTTGCTAAATGTTTCATTCCACGTTAATGTATAATTAAATTCAGTACAAGGCACATAAGTCAAATGATACGCATTCTGTTTGTAAATCTGAAATAGGAATAAGGGCTGTTATTACAAACAATAAGGTTGGTTATAAAAAGATATCTGCAGCCAATAAGTTGGTCGAATATACAATAGTTATGGGACGGTGGGATCTCAAGCGCTGTTTAATCTTATATAAGTTTTTGTAAAATACTTGCATCGCATAGGATTTAATAATTAAAACCATTCTAGTGTATCTCGACATGGGTCAAGTTCACGAAAAACGCCTGGTCATTGTTTTTCTGAGAAACAGGAATCATAGTAGATAATAAAACATATATTTTGACCACATACCAGAATGATTCAACTTAATTTAAGACAAATAAGACGCAAGATATGTACAAATCGGTCTAGTCTGCAGTAATATTGGGATAATTGTAGACACTTCTTCTTGTCACGGCCATTATGGAACCAATGTTAAATACAATTCATTCAATCAGGTATTAAGTTTTATTGTTCAATTAAATAATGGGTGGTATCGCCCATAATTCTATGGTTGGGTGGGATTGTCTATTATTTGAGGAAGTATGGGGTGGGACAGCACAAGGGAAAACTTACAAACTTTTATTTGTAAATTTTAAAATTGTACCCGAGTATTTTAAAAATTTAGTTTTTAATAAAGTTGTTCTTCTTCTACCGCAAGCATGGATGAGAATATGAGACAAAATTATAGCCCTTCTCGGCTTGGCCATTACTATATAATCCCACCTTTAACTGCAACTATTATTTAAAGACTTGTCTTGCAGTATTCATTCATAAACATAAACGTCAGGTTACACATACGACAAATAATATAATTAGTTATATAGAAAGTTGTCTTAGAAAACAAAACTTTACTTCATCTATTTTACAAACATAGTATTTCTTGCCAGTATTTCTGTAGTCTTTCATTTAATGAACAAAAATTGGTAATATTAAAATAAAATAAAGGAATAATATGTGTAGTATATAAAAATGGTGACATAAAGTGAAATGTAAGATGGAACTAATTCGTTTGGTTGTCAAGTTCTCCCATGTTGGAATAAATCTAGTATAAAACATGAATTTGTGTTTATATAATAATGATGAATACGAGTAATAACAACACTTTTAGTATAATATGGAACTAATAAATTACAAGAATGGTGATACTATATCTGTCATAGGATCATTACATGCTTCCTTCTTACAACACATAATATGTCTAGTACCTAGACCAGATGCTCTAGTAACTGTAAAGTTGCTAAAAGCTCCGTTACTGTCTCTGGGAATGTTATTCTTAGCCATGTCCATACATACATTTCTGTCATCATAACCATCACAACTCCATATAAAAGTAGTCCTTTTCTGTGTTTCGAAAGTGTAATAAAGCCTGTAAAACATGTAAAAGAACTGAATACTATTTAAATCATTTAAGATAGTCATAAATTAGTAACCTACGTGATGCAATATTCCGAATTACCCGGACAGGCGGTTGGTACGAGTACTTCTGCTTTACCATTTTCTTTATCTGCCATTATTTCTAAATTTTAATGTTTAAATAACATAATGAAAGAAAGTCAGATCTACAGTAAGTAGTTTTTGGTTAATTAATTTGTTTGTAAGGACCGCCGGCTTTTGAAATTTAATCTGTAAAGTTTACTTCTTAGTTTAAACTAGATATTTCCGGAAAAGAATTCTGTTTATGAATAAACCAATTTGCTAATATGAAGGATTGATTTTCTTGCATAGCAATGACACATTTTTGTTTAGCATTGTAAATATTAAAATAAAACTAACTTCCGTAGTAGTTGATTTTCTTATTGTAACAACTAATTGATAGTGAGCAAATTACAAGTATGGAAAGAAGCAGAAGTTGTTGCAACATTTTGAATTCGATTGAATCTAATCTATAGTATTAACTCGCCTTTTTAAAGACTGTTGTGGGCGTGACTAAATTTGGCAAGCCGCTAGTTATTGCAATATTTTGCATGTAATCTGCAGTTGTAAGAAGATAAGGTTCTTGACCAAACAATTCAAAAGCCTAAGCGAGACCGATTAGAAAACTTTGTCCTCTTAATTTTGCAAGTTACAATTTCTTTGCAATATTTGCTATAAAATTTGTATATGTATAGTCGGCGGACAAATGATATGCAAGTTAAAGGTCTGAGTGCTCAATTTGAAACGTGCAAAATAGTTATATTCACTAATATATATTAATTGTTTCAGAAAAAATAAGTTAGTTGTGGTGTTATACATTGCATCATTGACTATTCCGCGTTTTCGCTCTCCATTGCTCAGTCGCGCTCTAATAACATTTGTAGTTCGTACCGTATATCCTTTCATAAGCCTTGGCCGCCGACTATAACCGTTAATGAGAATTCGCAGTAATACTTTTCATTCTTCAGAAAATTTAATCACTATTCGAGATAAACATTGTAAAATACAGCTACATTTTAAAATTTCAAAGGTTCTTCACAAATAAATTATAAATAGAAATTTTTTGCATTCGAAAACATGTAGATATTTGTGAAGCTATTGTTATAGGCCAATAAACGGTTTATTCGATCGTTTGCAAAGAGTAAGGGCTAAAACTTCGAGATAATATATTCGAATCCGAAAATCTGAGAATTAGGAAAGTTGAGCGCAAATATTAGAAACTACGCAAATTAAAAACATTATTAGCCTGACGTATTGCATTCTAAACATTATAGAAGCTAACAATATGAAGTAAGTGTAATATTCAAATAATAGCAAGCTCCATGAAGAGGCTCATTTTATTTAAACCTATGAGTGTCTTGTCCAAGTTTAGATTCTTTAGTAGCTACACTAAATGGCGGAGCATCAGTAGCAGCGAGTTCGAAAGCTACGCTGCCGGTTTGCCAAAACAGATTTAATGGTCCTGTTCTGGTGGAGCACATTAACTTACACTACTCATTTTTGTGTTTTTTACTTAATCTGTTTAGCAATTTAAATACAAGCAAGATCTAGAGATATAATCTGAGTAGTACGCATAGTCTTCCACCTTCCACTCCGGGATTTTTAGATCTCCAAAGCAGCATGTATACTAGTAATTCCCTGTCTTGAGTAGAATTGTAAATACTTCAGTTTTCGGTTTCACTGAAAGATAGCCTAATTTCAATTTATTGAAATATCCTGTAGTCTTATCTATTTGGATTACCAGATAATTTGTTTTTAAGATTGTATGTACTTTGAATCTTTGTTCAAAATGACTATGTATTACAAGGTAACGGAGTAGCAAAACATACTTATTAATTTTGAAAAGGTTTCTTTTTATGTGAATATTTGAATATGGTGTGATTAAGTGATTAACACGTATTTTATTTCTTGTATCCAAATCATATTGATTTGAGTAACGTTCAAACCAGGGATGGCAAAAGCCGGGCCGGCCGACCCTCCTATCAAAATTTCTCGGCCAGGTTCGGCCCGGGATGGCCCTACTGAGCCCAACTATTGCGAAATACCAAAAAGTTTTCCAAAATTTTGGTTTTTTTTTATCGGCCCTTCTTGCGTTTTGAGTTCTCTTGATTCCTTATGTTTTTAATCATATGTTCTCCTATGTTTTGTTTTTATTAATTTTGTTCGGTAAGAGTAATGTAACAAGCCTAGATTGACCTCTTGTCTTATTGTGTCGCTGGAGAAGTATCATTCTTTGTACATTTTTATCAAATTCTTCTGTATAATTACTCTATTATATTTGTTGTTGGATCTACTGAAAGGTTAACACCATAATATTTGAGTCTGCTTCTCTCATAAATTTAGGTCCCCTGGCTTAGAGGAGTTGCGTTCTTGAAAATATGGATCAATTTTATAGAATGTTTGTCTGAAAATACCCGTTCAGATTGCCCAGTAGCTGCTGAACTTGAAGGTAGTAGAGGTTTGCAGTGAAGACTAAAATTAAGCCCACCATATCCGTAATAAAAACAACGATTTTATTATTAACTAGTGAATACATTATTTTTTAAATGAACAAATGAAGTCATAGAGCGCATTTGAATATAAACTTCAACAACCTCTAAATCTTGATCCACATTCTTAAGAGAGCAGTCACCTTTCACGGTTCATCACGCCTCAGTGGAAGTGCACTAACGTAGAAGGTAACGACCGACAAAATCACAAAAAGTTTCCAATTGTGGACGTAACTATTTCTATGAATAGTGGGTTAGGTCGCCTACATAGTCACGTAGGATAGAGACACATGTACAATGTAAATACATTTACTTATTCTGAGAATTAACTGAGATTCTAATTAATAGTCTAGTTGCATTGTCACGATTCGATATATCACTTACGTCAAATGATGCACATCACTAAAAACAAAAAAGATCCAGTATAATTCGAGAACTAGATAACAGTTTTTATCAATGTTTAATTGTGGTGTTCATTGGCTAGCACATCTCCAACAGTCCCGTTCGTGCGTTCTCTTTCTGAATTTATAATATTTCATGAATTATGGGTACGGCCATGTCTTTTGCGCCCGCCTTTCGTTTGCTAATAAAAGGTCAGACAAGGTGCGCAGTTACTACGTCACAACTTCTTAAAGAATGTGCAGTGACTTATTATGAAGCCAACAAGAAAAGCGCCTACTAGCACCGTTTATTCTGCACTTTTAAAGATCACATTAAGAACAGCTTCACCAATCGCAAATCGTTATTTATGACTATTTATGTAGTTTTCCTAAATTAAAATGCAATATTTCAAAAGCATGGAATGGCTATAGTTCATGGTACGGTAAGAAATTAACGCAGTGTTATCAAATCTAGTATTAAGATAATGGGATCTCGAAAAATAATAGAACTTTCTAGACACATATGCTCCCTCATTAGATAGGTTTTCGTTTCTATATTTTTGAATCCTACTCTACTAATATACGACGTAACCGTTATAATCTTACATAAAAAGTATTCAAACCTTTCTAAGGCGACTTTGCTTTGGACAGTGGTTGGCGAATATTAACTGTACTCCTAAAACCCATTCAATTATATTGTTTCAAATGAATACAATACTAGCATTTCTTCATAAGAACCATGCCTTTTTTCAAAGTGATCCTTTGAACTCATAAATAAAAAGCTGCGCGTCGCCTACGTAACGTTGTGTCAAAATTCACGCATTTCTCGCATATTCCACAAAAGGTCAAAAAGCAAATGTTGCAAAAAGCTTTTATTCTAAGACTACAAATCTGATATTGAACTATTGGTAACGGAAGCTGACGTCACCGTGTGAATGTGATCAAGTTATAACTATAAGTTTTATAAGGTTAAAGTATTCTCTCAAGCTGATGAAAGAAACTATTGCTTTTGTATAGTTTCAATCATTCGCAGTGTGGGGCTATTATTTTTTATTAAACGGATTAAATTTGTTTATTTGTTTATATACCGATGAACGTTTGATGGTTATGCCGAGAAAGTTAGGGCATTGCCCAAACAGTAATGTATGGATATCAGCTATTTTATAAAAACGACAAAGTTAGAATGTAAGATATTGTAGCGTTACCATAAGTTTTTACATTTTAGCATGTTCCTCTAGGAAACTTAATGATTCAAATAAGAAATATAATTTTCTTCCTTAGTATTACTGCATTACTGCATAATTTACTGTATACTAACTTAGCCAAATGTAACTAAATCCAAAAATCGAGCAGTTCAAATGATTTAAAGCCAAGATGCCCAAACAGTCAGCGTAATTTGCTAGCATTTACAACCCGTATATTTATTGATTGAGTTTCTTAAATATTTGTTTATTGTTATCCTCAAGGTTGAACCCAAAAGCTATTCCTGCACAGAAAGAGGGACTGTTCCAAAAATAGATCCGAATTCAACCATTTTAATATTTATGCATTTTCAATACCTTTGAGTTATATTTGCAGTCATTTTCTATTTTGGGAAAGAAATGTTACAAATCTAGTATGTTTACTCTACTTCAGTCGCAAATTCATTCAATATTTATATCAGAATTTCTATTTTAATGACATCATTGGTTTTAAAATGTTAAATTATTCAAATACTGCCGACAAGCCAATAATTAGACTTAAAAAGCTAGAATACAGGCTTGAACAACTTATTTTGGAAGTAAATGTTGGAGATACATTTTTGTAGCTTTAAAACAATTCATCATACTCTTTAAATATGCTTCCACTATCTACTGAGGTATTTTAACTTTCAGTAGTTAACCATATATTTTATTAGTTTAAGAGTTTAGAAAATTATTTAACATTTACATCTGTGAATTAACTTTTATTTAGGCCCGTTTTAAGCAAACTCGTCTTTGTTTTACTCATACTTTGTAGTGGTAATCCTTACTTTGCACTGGATACGAAATGTTCTAAGATTTCGCTAAAACAGTATTGGTAGATTACATTTTTACTTAATTTAGTCAAGCTAGTTATAAATTTTTAACTTATAATACATCAAAGCCAAGTAGCAGGAACTTTCTTCTCTTTTTTCTCATGCTGATTTAATCAATATAAATACTAAGTTTTATTTATTTATTATTCAGACAACGTCACAATTAAATTGTATCAAAAACTATCCATTCACCTGCTTCAGACTATAATATTAATCGTTTATTAGTTTTCCTTAACCTATATAATATAGCATTATTGGTTAATTGGATATTATTAGTTTCCGAGAAAGACATTCATATTTTTACAGACATATGAATAATAATAATAATAAAAAAGTGAATGACGAAAACATAGTATGTATTTTGACAGCTAAGCTGTTGAACTAAACTATATATTTCATTTTATTGAATAACTATGTTTAACTACAACAGACCAATACATAAGAAATTAGCATGGAATTCAAGTGGTTAATAGTTTGTTTTATTAAGCACTTCAGTAAAAAAAGTGTATAGAGGTTCCAAAGGTTTGAAACATTTAAGGGCCGACAGCTCAAATGTATGGCCCTCAAACGGGCCGATTTCGCAAAGAGTGTTCAGCCCATGAAATTAGCAGTCCTGCTTCTGAGGCTACAACTAATGCGGTGAGGTTGTTGAACTAGGTTTCCATTGTAACTATATGCAGACCTTTGTTAGCGTGAGATTACAAGGAATTTATGTAGGAAAGAGGTTCTCTTATATTAAGTAACTATCATAGGTTTAGAAGTTCAAAACACCGAGACCTATTCACTTTATAGTTTAAAAGTTACTGCATTATCAAACAATACTTGTACCCACCTAACTGAGAAGCTTAGCCGAAAACTTTGAACTTTCTCTCTGCACGTTGTATGATTAATCCATGCTAATCCTGTTATATTTGCAATATTTGGTATTTATATTCTAATTTGACCAAAATGAGAAAATTTAGAGTATTTTAGACATTTTCATGTAGTTATATTAGTGATGTTTTATTGTTAATAATGTCAAGTTGTTTGTTAGGACACATTAGTAAAGCGCTATATAAGCATTGAATCATAGCAACTAACCATATGATTTAAGTTTTATTATACTATTTTGAAGTTGCTCGACATTAATTTCATACTGATATCCAAAGGAGTACCGAAATTCCTTCGAACAGCCTAAATCAGGCCTCTCATCGGGCCGGGCCGGGCCCGGGCCGGGCCGGGCTTTGGAAAAAGTTGGCGGGCGGGCCGGGCCGGGC
>JAQGAV010000994.1:0-24658 GCA_034691345.1 Phasmarhabditis papillosa | reverse complement strand
TTGAGCTACCGTAGCTTGCTGCTGGGACCTCTTTAGCAGCGGGAGAAAATTGCAAAACATTTCTTTTTCCAACCCCCATCGACCTACGTCGGCCGATTTTTGATATCCCACGGTGAGTATAGACCATTCCCTAGTAAGTCGTTAAAAGCGTTTACTATCTTTTTTAACTAACCGGCTGTTGTCTGATTATGCAAATGGTGAGATTCTGATGTGGTTGGTACGGACGTGGCCGGCACCCTGAGAATCCAATTGCATATCCCTGAAAATAGTCAATTTTTAAAAATAATGAAAGTATAATACTTAAATTCAACTTTTAGGAGATAACAATAATACTGAGCACTAGTTACGGCTCGTTAACTTTCACTCGAATTATGGAAAACAACACATTGCATAATTCCTTAAGAGTATTAGTTCATTTTTAATTATAAGAGTGTTTGTTGTGAAAAATATGTTCAGTATTTTGTTTATTATGGTTTTGGGCCGGTCATAATCAATCTTTTTCATATCGAGCTTTTCTGATCCAATTCGGACTTATAAATCAGCTATCGCATTAAATTTTGGGTACAATCATTTTCAAGCTGAACATATTCAAAACTTTGCCAAACTGACCGTATACCCTTGCAAGCAATACATCCGTCGACTATACTCTTGAATACTATGTAAAACATCACGTTTTCAACCATTATGGATCACTCAGTGAGAGAAATGGGATCGTTAACAATAATAGCCTATATTTCAGTAAAATTTGACAACATTTTCTTATTAATGGTGTGAAAGGCATCTTTAGATCGAAAAAAGGAAGTATTTGGCCAAAACGAATCGTCGCTGTTTGCACGTTCTTCTCGGTATTGAGTGGGACTCGTAAAATGATAACGCAAGGCCAGGACAATAAACGGTGGTTAGGAACCAGAAAATGGTTAGTGGATTTATGTACGAATCTTATGTCAAACAATAATGATACTGGAAGAAAATTTATATAAGTAATAGTAAAATATGAGTAACTCTGATAAAGCTAATAAAGAGATTGTGAGTAAATTGGTCAAATTTAAAGTAATGCGTCATAAAGCAGTAGGCGAAGGAAAGAAAACTAAAATGAGATTCTGATGTCAAAAAGTTTCGTGTGCTTTAAACAGAGCAAAATAAAAACTATATTTTGTTAAAATGTACAAGAAATTCTTAGAAAAGATATTCTGACAAGTTTTATAAAGAACAGCAAAAAACAAAGTATATGCAACAAGAAGTTGTTTTCAAATAAAGTAGGGGAAATTGAGTGCGGAGTATGGTAAAGTTCAAAACGAGTTTTCAAGGAATACCGTTAAATCGTAGAAGTTTCCTAACGTTATCCTAGTCTGTAGTAGAACTTATATTATTAAGGCAATAAAGTAATATTGTAATTAATAAATATTGGTTAATGAAAAGTTCACGTGCCTCACTGAGGACGAGAGTACGACATCACACAATTCGGTGTTTCGCTCAAAGTGGACAGATGTGTCAAGCCTGAAAGATATTGTATGATCAGCGAGTTCATGGGCCGGCCCGGGGGTAAAAAAAATGAAAATGTAGCAGAATTGAGCAGTGATCAAATTATTAAATATAATTTTAAAGGTTTGTAAAAAGCGTGCAAAGTTAAAAATGATTATATGAGTCTATGACTATATGTAGTTATTGAATTAGAAGTTTAAGTCACATGAGGAATCTTGAAAACAGCGTGGAAATCCAGAACAGTTAATGAAATATAGTAAAACAGGAAGTTTAAGCTTATAGAATATGTTGGATTATAACTTTTATAAGATCATTCAAAGTTATGGAGTAAGTTCACTCTGCGAACCAGCAATGTGCTCAATCTCTCTACCTATTCGTATATATTGATATTCAAATTCAAAATATTAATCTTTGTTAGGAATTCCTATAGAATATATAACTGGTATGTATAATAATGTATATTACACAGATGAAGAAATGATAAGAAGAAAAGATGCAATCAATATTAAAAGATCAATAATTGAAACCTATACTTTATAAGTTGTTGAATATATGTTTGTACCAAGAGTGGAACTGGAGAAAAAGGAGTAGTCCTCGCTGGAAACGAGGATTTGAATTCAGGTGCAAACTTCGGATTTCAGAATGTCGGGAACGAGATTTCCCCGTTAACCTCGCCCGCGCTTTTATCAACACGTTGTGTACCTGACACTTTTATTAGATGTAAGAATAGTGACCGAATGCTTATCGGCTTTTACAGAAGTCTTAAAAAGGCACGTTATCTATGGCGCCAACCCATTGGGCCAAGTAACATTCAAATTGGGTAACGCCCAGTTTTATACCTGACAATTAACTTATCTTATTTGTTGATTTTACATATGGTCGGTGGGATACTATATATAGAGAATGAACAAAACTAAGTTTCAAAATAATATAGATATTGCAAACATTAGGGAAGGGGAATTGCGCAAGGAATTAACTCTCCATTCCAGAAAGTGATCCTCCGTCCCCATTGTTGGTCTTCTGAGCGACAATGAAAACATTGAATTTCTCCAGATTCTTCACGATTAGCTCGTTCAGTAAAGTGGTGCCAGGTTTGTTCGCCTGGGAATGAAATTTATAGTCTTTTGATGTAAGTTCAGATATTCCATTCCCTATATATCCTGCGTTCGTCTAATAAATTCTTTCTGCTTACCGTATTCTCATGAATGAATGCTGCCAGTTTTTCGGAACACTGCTTCAATCCATCGACTCCCAGCCGTTTTTTCTGTGATTCTATTCGTTCTTTTTCTTCTTCTGCTATCCAAGATGAAAAAAAAATAAATCTCTGAATACAACTTTTAATACAGCTTATATAAAGTATCAGGAGTTGGTGTACATTTCTAAGAGCCCAAGCAGAGTAAAAGTGTTATATCTGGACGATAATCTCAAATGGCTCAGAAAGTTAAATTTTATTTGACTGAATTATTAAAGTATTCGTGTTTTACACTACAGCTTGATTTTTTGAAAAGAACTACAGATGTAAATAAAAATCGCTGCTCCACCGTAATTTTGGAGTAAAGCATTTGAACGCTACACCCTGCTACCACTGATAATATAAATAGAGCTACCTGTCCGACCATACCCTTGTTTGGAACTCCAATTACACATACATGCGACTATTGAATGCCTGTATGAGCTGAGTCCAACAAGCAGAATCCTCCCCTAGCTTTTCCACACTCCCGCCGTCAAAAAGTTGATATTTCATCACTGGTCCAATACAATAATCTTGTTATGACCGCTCCTCTCTAACTAAAATTTTTGGTAGAATTATTTTATGAAAATGAATACCTTGACGAACTCATTCTGAATACACTGCTCAACTAGAAAACCCATTCTTTCCACCTCCCACATTTAATGCATGTATGAGTTGAGTCCAACATGCAGAACCCTCTTTTTTGAGGCGACGAAGAGTGGCGACCTTTGAAAAAAATCAATACGATAGATTATCAGGAAATTACGGAATCAGTTCGCTCCGCGAGCTTTTCCACACTCCCGCCGTCGAAAAGTTGATATTTGATCACGGGTCCAATCCAATAATCTTGTTATGACCGCTGCTCTCTAACTAAAAATTTTTGGTAGAATTATTTTATGAAAATGAATACCTTGACGAACTCATTCTGCTCAAATAGAAAACCCATTCTTTCCATGTCCCACTTTTTCTCTCTGAGGTGCTCCATGAGAGTTTTCGTTAAAAACCTGAAACAATTTAATACCGCTTCCTAAACATCAATCAAGCTCACTTCGTTTTTACTTTTTCGAGTTTATCATTGGACTGACGGCAGTATGTGTTAGATATGCAAACAAAATTTTGAATGCGCAAGCTTTGTAAGCATCCATCTTCTATGGAGCGAACCTGGATATAAATGTCTACGATATATCAGGATTTGATAGAAGGTTTAGCCAGAAAAAAACTAGGTCGCTCCTCGATAAACCAAAAAGGATTTGCGAATGTTTCCTTACCACGTAATGCTCACATTTCCACGAGCGTCATCGTCGGAAGGGCATACAACAAGGACTTCTTTTGATTCAAAAGGCGCTGGTAGTTGTGCCGTGCATGGTTTGGAGAAGTTCGCGGGTACATTAGATAAGTGCTCCTGAAACATAAGTTTAACCAATGTTCGTGGGCCCACCCTCACCTCTTCAACATTGCTCATTATATCCAGCAACTCGTCATGATTCAAGCGGCCATATACAGTCACGACCATATTGGATAAGTGATAGAATTGGCTATGAAACAAGCGAACCTGGAATGAATTTCTTTAGAGATGGTTGGTCTAGCTATTCGAATGCAATAGTTAGTAATTAACTGCCTACAAGCAGTAGATAGCAAAAGTAGATAGCAAGTAGATAGCAAAAGTATATACAGTGGAGATAATAAAATGTAAAAAAAGGAAGCACATTTCCCATGCGATTTTGGATTCCAGGCACTATCTGTTAAACAAACCTTATCAATAGTACAGGAATCTCTGAGATTTTTCAGACGCCCACTTTCACTGTACACAACACCAGCATCGTATCCCGCACCATTTATGTGATGAATTTCTGTCGTAAACTGGGAATCCTATAACATGAAAATTTATTAACTTTGCCATTCGCTTTACTTTACCGAATGCATTGGGCTGAGCAAATACGACATAAACAGGAAGTACTTTCAACAAGCGAGCACTGCCAACCTAGATATTAATTCCTTAGGTTAACGTAAATACTTTTTTTAAATTATGTTATTGCAAGAAATGTAATCGGGAAACATCTACTGGCAAAAAAACTTTTCAGTGTTTGCACCTAAATACTAAAACCAGTCCAATGACATTAAATTTTACACATAAATACTATTAAAAACTAACGAAAAATGTGGGAAAGGCTCTTTACATTCAAAAGTGGCTATAAAACACAGAAACAAGGTCCATCTAAACTTCCTGACAATCTTTTTCAACTGAGGGAAGTTAGCTAATGTTCGTCGAATTGAAAGACAATCGAGATCTAGTCAATCTCTGGTAGTGCTTACATTATTCAGAAGTACATGCAAGTACCGTGCTCAACGTGTACGCCGTGTGGTCATGCGCTGTTCATGCATTCGTTCCACTGGCAAGACATCTATTCGCAAGAATATCGAGAACACCCTTGTCAGGGTACCTAAAAAGCAAGTTATAAATCAATTTTCGTCTCCTCAATACTTCTTGCTGCCCATGAAAACCCGATGATCCAGGGTGTGTGGCAATCCATCATCACAGTTCGTTTCAGTCACTGGAATAGAAATAGTTTAGACTCGATACAACGAATAGTTATTTCAAATGAATCATGACAAGCGATAATATAATAAGTGAGTTGGAAATAACCGGGAGCTTCACATCCAAGCTATACATTCTGATGAACAAATTATCTAGAAACTATCCGCAGATATCCTGCACTACCAGTGGTAATTATAGGTATCCGGAGTTAACCTGCAATGGTATATTATACGCTGAGTCGGTTCCTTGAACAGAAAAGCAGGCGATAACCTGCGTATCTTACTTATGGTAAGATACGGTTAGAAGAATATGCCATTCCGGCGTGTGAAGAGACAAAATCCACTTAATTTTTTTTAATCCTTATCATATTTTTTATTTATCTATATTTGTTATATACATTGTTTTCAGAAATTTCTTCTGAACCATACTCTGCGTTTTGAGTGTTTGGTGACTTTTCGAGTGTTTGGTGACTTTTCGGCTAGGTTCAAAGTTGTCTAGGTTCTTAGTAAGGAATCCCAAAAAGGTAGGAAATTTCTGTACCTCACGCAATTGGGCAAGCTTTTTATCAATAACGATATTATAGATGGCTTTCTGTCGACCCTGTGTAGCTTTCATCGAAGAAGACTTCAACAAAATTGTTGCTGAAAGAGGCGATTACACTAAAACACCACCGGTGATGATGCATTTTCAGACCTCATTTACTTGCAATAATTTAGGGATATAATGTAAGGCATTTATATATTCCAAGATCGTCTCCGATGGATTTTGTCGTCGCGCCAAACATGTTTGCATACGTGTCTCGCGAAGGGTAAGGATACCGTTTTTTATTTGCTATGTCAATAAACATTGTTTTAGACTTCAACTTGAGATTAGAGACGCCTGCAAATGTCTATCAGGTATACCAAGAGTACTAATCAGAGGGTCGACCACGCTATTTCAATCTAAAGAAGAGGCGAACTGTATGGTGTTTTAATTAATGATGTAAGAAAAATTATCTTTAGTGTATACAGCAGTGACATCTGACAAAAAAATACGACAAGAAAGGAAACGTTGGCTGAGTTAGTTTTATTTGGTATTCGACCCATTTTAAATTATACTACAGGGCAGCTTTTCGGACGCAACCGCGCAAAGGCAATTATTAAAGAAGAAGTGGATGCTGCGACCAAGAAGGCAAAGATGGAGAAGAAGGCAAAGATGGAGAAGAAGGCGAAGAAGGCTAAAAAGCCCTTGGTGAGCGAATTTATGTGTTTGTGTTTATTTAATGATTCAGCTAAGAAAGAAATCTTCAAGGAATAGCCGCAAACAAAGGCAGAAGAAGTGATATATCAAATGGCTACACTTTAATTGACTAGGTTACGAGGTTGTTTTATATAACTATGTGATTCGCGCATAAGTTAAAATTCGTCAATTTTTAATTTTTCCGTTCCCGAATAAATATTTTCGTTGAAACTCTTTATGTTTACTTGCTCGTCTCTAAATGTTTGGCCTATCTCTACCTAAATTTTTTTTTCAAACTTGAATAGTTACTGGGCCAACATATTTTGATAGTTACATACCTTGTTCAGCGTTAAAATTTTGGTTCATTGGGATAGCTCCATCATAATTTCCCCTATCTATCGATCGCTGAGTTAATAGCATGCATTCCGAAAATATTGCGTATTTAAATGAAACATGTTAAACACGTCAATCATGAAAGAATGGTAAAAAAAAATTTATTTCACTTGCTGTCAAATGCTTACTATATAACTTTTTTCTACAAAGGTGGGTACCACTGTTTGGTCTGGGACTGTTCGCAAAAGTTGTCCTAGCCAGCGAATGATGCAAGCTTTGCATTATTCGCTTTCTTAGATATATGATATCTAAATAGCATGGCTACGTTCTGCCAAAACGACGTCTCTCCCGTTTGTTATTCATACCAACCCGTTTCAGCCCGATTTGCAAACGGGTTGAAACGCCCAACTCTAATGCAAAGTATAGGACTTTGCTAGCATACAGACTTAAACCATTGTCACTAAATCTAGATAAGTAAAAATAGTTTATGGTCATATTCTATAGAATGCTCGTCACCACTAGCGAAAATGCTTTTTCACTAAGTTATTGTCGGACTAGCTTGCAAAAATTATTTAAATTATTCAAGACGATTAGGATGATTATTCATCGTAAAGGTTTCCATCGTAGCCTCTCTCATCACATATCACCATTGGTTGCATTACGGACGGACCAACTCGGTCCCGATTTAAAAGTCACAAAATTTCCGTGCATAACAGTGCCAACACTTCTGCCGGGATAAGAAAGTTATTCAACAATTTGACTAAATTTATTACATTTATAAACAATAAAAACGAGTAAAAAAATGCGTTGTATGCATCACTTGAATGCTTTTTGGCGCGAAGGATACGTTCGAGTCGTTGTGCTTACTGTAATAACAGATACAATTTTATATTTGACGGTTAACAAACCTGTCTTCGCGATCCACTAAGCGCTGAGATTTGTATCAAGACTTTAGCCTCGGGCAAGTTGAAGGAAGTATCAGCAATCTTGAAAGAATACAATGAGCAATGCTATCAAAATAAATAATACAAACCTTAGAAACAAAAATTGTGTTTGGAGAATCTTCATTCGCTCATCCTGTCTAGTATCAACATAGAGGAATGGCTTGTTCATCTCAATAGGGTATTTCTTCAGAGCAAATACTTTATCCGAAAATACAATAATCTAAATAATTTATATACTTTTCATATATGCAATGGCAAACCTTATCCTTGCGACGCTCATGAAACTGAATGAGAAACTGGCAAATTCTGAACTTGTTCGGATTCATGACGGCTAACAGCAGTCGCTTAGCTTGAGGAGCTCTGAGAGAATATTTCTCTCATTGAAGAGTAATCCATGCAAACCCAAGATACTGACGATAAAATTCTGACGTCATGGGACACCACACTTCGGCGCATTGAACTTTGGCGATATGACCAGCCTTCTGTAATTCCATCCAGTTAGCCTCATAAATTTTAGGTCCTAGGTTAAAAAATTACATTCACGCTGCCCCTGATTGAAAATACCGATTAGATAATTCAAATCCGTAATTTTGTCATCTTCTCTGACCAATGTTGCAGTAAGACCGAGCTTACAATGAGATTGTACCATTGTTAAAACGCGACGAAAATTTTGGCAGGAATGGTGTGCACCTCTGAAATAAAAACAGTATAATTCAATAGTTCCAGAGCGCAATGATTACAATTGGAAACGAGGGCAAAATACGTTTAAGTAAAGCCAACGCGAATTCGAATAATAAACAGGAACAACGACAATTGTTCGAAACTGATATTTAAAACATCTAATAAACTAACCATCTAGTAAAACAAGACCCCATTCCTGTTCTTGGATGAACTTCATATTCTCTTCAGCACTAGCTGTTCTTTTTCCAGCATAAGCAACCATTGAATACGTGCTGATGCAGACATAAGGCTGTAAATGCCAGTTTTTGAACGTTAATCATAAATGCATACCTTGTTCCGATCAGCACCCTGGGGTACAGAATCACGGGAATCTCTTGTAAAACACAACAGCTGTTTATCTTTAATGGTGGACCACAACTGAAAAAAATAAAACTGGAAACGCAATATGCGACAAGAAATGGTCAGTTACATTCGTTCAAAGCAAACGAAATAAAACGTTTATCATTGTTTACTATTCCTGTATCTCGCTAAATCGTTCGGCAGTCTCGTGTAAAAGTCTACAAGTGTAGAGACTCGTTTTCATATCATACGGGAGTAGCATTTGTGACCTACGACTACATTGGAAAACAACAAAACCACACCTTGAATTGTGCACGCCATTGTTCTACAGATACATTACTATTAGCTAGACAGAGACATCTTTTATTGACCGTAGTTACAGCAGTTACTCCGACCAATGTTTTACCAGCACCACATGGTAGAACAATTACTCCTGACCTGAAATAACGAGAAATTGGAACTGTTGCAATACTATGGATATTTACCTAGCTCTGCTGTTTCCAAACATTTTCCTAAGACTTTTCTCTTGATAAGGTCTAAGAGTTGTTGAAGGTTTCAAGTCGATTCCGAGATTTGGATTGTATGTGTCGTTTCGGAAATCATATTCGGCTAACAAGGGATACTCTAGTTCAATACATCTCTTTTGAACGATTTCAATAGAATCCTGAAAAGAATAATTAATTGAAGTATGATATGAAAACACATACCTTCTTAACTTCAAACGAGAGCAATTGCAGATTGCGAATATCGGCTTCATCCTCGTCGTCGCCATCAAGTTTCCCGTAGAGCTGATCAATCTCATTCGGTACCTCGGCTGCGACACAAAAGTAAATTAAATTTAGAGGAGTAACCAACCGTTCTCGTCTTCCTTCTCATTTTTTATTTCGGCCGTTGGAAAATTGATTTTGGCTATCTGTGTCTGTAGAAAACAATAATAATTGTGTTGCAAATTACGTCTACCTGGGTTCCTTCCACTGGCTTACTTTCCTCTTCGAGAATACATCCTTGAATTTCTCTATCATTCCTCTATCACATCTGAAACAATAATTGAATTCATCAATCAAGGAAAACAAACCTTGATAAATTCAACGATTCCTTTAGGGAGAACAATTTTGCTGAGTCTGTCAAGGTAATCAATGATGTCATTTGTTTGAAGACCAACAGATACAGCAGCATACAGTGAATATGCCGTCAACTGGTATTCATGTACGTGCTCCGGACGGCAAACAGGCTAAAACAGATGTACATTAATGAAACATTAAGTTGAATACCTCAGAAATGGCAATAAGAAAATCACGAGCGTGCTTATAGACGGGACTAAATGACTCAAGAAAAATATGTCCATCAGGGGCAACCCAGAGAGGTCGAGAAGCCGAATCAGACTTAAAATAGAGAATATAGGAAAGTGATTGTTCCCGAATACCTTAAGTGGCATTTCAATTCTGTAATCTTTGGCACCAAAGTCATCTGTTCGGGTAATTGCGGTACCACCTCCGAGGTTGTGAGAAGCAGCTTTTGGAACGGAAACCATATAACTTCGCCACTGTGCAAAGTGTGAAAGTACCTGCTGCTCCACTATCCTTTTCAACTTCTCCTCCTTGTCGTGAACTAGTGCCTGAATTTGAGTCTTCAGTGTTGAACTCGGGATTGTAGGTTTCCCATTTTCTCTTGCCTCCACGACGAGACATATGCGAACCGCTAAACTAATTTCCCATTTTCCCTCTAGCAAAAATATACGTGTGTAGTTCCCTTTACTTATCAAATTTGAATAAACTTTATACCTCGACTTGTCGCGAATATATTCTCTACTAAAGTTTTAGTAGAAGGGGGTTCCTCTTCTTACCAGCTTGACCGAGTGCGATTTACGAAATTTTTGCTGAACGCCTTGTATAGCGCGTGCTACTATATTTTTGAGCGGCAGGGAAAAATCAGATTTTATCATTTTCGACACAATTTTTGAACTAAATAAATTGCATAAATTGAATAATATATTTATAATGTTTTTACTCTTGTTTTCTGTGTATCACCGTTTATTTCATATTATATTTAAGGTTATGAGAGGAAAATCAAAGAGAACCTCAGCCGGATCAACAACAATATCAGATATTGTTTGCTATTGGTATGTCAGTTATTGACCATTGCTTTAGTTGTTTTTCTTTAGCAATGGATCGAGAGAGCTAGGAAGCACGGAGCTTTTCTGTAATGGATGCTCCAAATGGTTCCATTCAAGATGTTTGAAGGACATGTCTGAATTGTTAGGAATAGTTTTATTTATTTGCAACCTTTGCTGATTTAGCTATGGGATTCCATTCATGATATGCTACAACTTCAATTGTAAGGATTGTAGTCCCACAAAAGAGGAAACATGGACGGCGAAGCAAGCGAGTTTGTTTTTTTCTATCGTTTTATAGACTATCTGTGAAATTCCAGACTTTGTGCATATGTGCGTAACCGTTCTGGCCAATCTCACTGCCGAAAAGCTGAAGGCTGATGGAAAACTGGAAGAGAATGCTACGTACGACTCTCCCACCTTCGAGTAAGTTAAGCGGAGTTGTTCTATCTGCTACATTTTAATCTTAGCTTGCAGAAGGATATCATTCCGTATATCGACACTCATTGGGAAAATCTGACGTCAATGCCAAGAAGAGTGAAGACGACATGGCACACCACCATCCATAAAACGCTTGGCAAGGAGCCGGACTTGTTTTGTGTTAGTCTACCCTCTTCTAAGAGTATCCATTTGCTTTTTCAGCCAATAAGTGAAAATGAATTCTCGTTAGTCGAAAGCCTTATTGATCTAGGTCCTGTAAATGATGCAGTTAAAAACGTGAGTTCATCGGAGAAATTGCTAGTGGTTTATGTTTTCCTTTGCAGATTGGAGTTCGAAAAGCGGAAAAGCCTACTTCGTCCGCCGGCAGTATGACACCAAGCTCAAGCACCCAGGACAAGGCTGATATTGAAGAAGGCCCTAAAACTCGTGGTGCCAATAAACGAAGAAATGTTGACAATGGCGGTACAACCAGCAAGAAGCCCAAGCTGTACGTTTATCGCTATTCTATGCCATGTTTGTAATTTCTTGTTTAAGGGCAGCAGACTATTCCTCAGCAAAAATTTCCGGACAAGAAGCTGCTATCGATTTTCCATTCAACAAAGAGGGATACAGCTATTTCTTGGTTGAAGAGGATCCAAATATTCCTGAAAAGTATGGAAGATTGTTCGGTTTTTAATTTTTATTTCTTTTCGTAGGGGCCAGTATGACGAGAATGATACCCAGACGCGTAACATTGTGTCTCATACGTACAGGATGGTCAATCCCGATGTTGTAACAATATCTCCGAGCGACAGGGCATATCAGGTATTGTACGACTCCGACATTCCTGAATTAGTTTTCTATTTTAGTTGCGAGTGTCAGACGATCAGCTGACCGTTACTGGATCAGAAGGTTACTGCTTAGCTAGGGCCACCCATTCTGTTTCAAAAGGAACCTGGTATTTCGAGGTTTGCTTCATTTATTTTGTTCAGCGTTACAACTTCTATGTAGGTTAATTTCGTTAGGCAGCCGCCGGGTTCTCATGTTCGGCTTGGTTGGAGCCAAAGATATGGTAAATTTTTTGAACTGTACTTTTAATCATATTTGTCTTCCAGCTGTGGTCCAGGCTTGTACAGGATACAACAAGTTTTCATATGGTTGGAGATCCTTGAAAGGAACAAAATTTCATGATGCATGTGGAAAGTCGTATTATAATAATGGTTTTAAGGTACTGTATGTTAGTATATCTGATACATTTAATTATTATAGGAAGGTGATGTTCTCGGTATGTTAATACATTTACCGCACAATGTGTCGAGTTGCAGTTATTCAGATTCTTATATAACACCGTCTCGAAAGGTAATGACATTATACTGTTTGCATCTTAACTTTGATTCAGGATACTCATTTAATCAACTTCAAACACAAATATTTTTTTGAATCTCATGATGAAACGGCGGAAATAGTTAAACAATTGAAGCCGTCACCAGGCAGTAAGGTATATTAATTTAAGAAATGTTTGAAAAAGACGAAAAAACTTTCAGATTGAATTTTTCCACAATGGTAGATCATGTGGTGTAGCTTTTGAAGATATTTACGAAGGGTTTTACTATCCAACCGTATCACTTTTCGGATGTAAGTCTACTTATTTTGTTTTTACGACATACTTTCGGTTCCAGCGGCATGCGTTCGTATGAATTTTGGTCCGAAGCTTCGCTACCCACAACCCGGTGCATCACCTATGTGCATGCGGGCTCCCGAAACTCATGTCGAACAATCCTTAAGTGACATGCTCTATATTGTAGATAAGAATCTAATTTAATTGTTTGTGAATTTTTTTTTGTACTTAATCGTGATCTCTACTAATTTTGATATTAATTTATTTTTTTATAGAATAAATATTATTTCATGCAATCGGTGTTATTTGGTGTGACCGTGTTTATTTTACAAAGCTTAGTATTTGAGACATAGATACGTCTGAATATTTTTAGTGTTAACATTTGTTTATAGTGGTGGGTATTGTAGCATGAGCGAGGATTTAGCCATCGCTCAGGGAGCCGTCCTAGTGAAGTCGTGCCAAGTTAGTAGTGTTGGGTCATTCTTCCTGTATTGTAGTGTTTGCTAGATTCCTGATGACGCTGTTCCTATAAAAGGCTACGACTTCAACAATGGCGTGGACTTTGATAAGCTAATGAGCTCATATCTTACTACTGGTTTTCAAGCGAGCCATCTGGGAAAAGCCATTCAAGTGAGATTTCCTGTTTTTTCTATTCCTAACTTTCTATTCTTAGCAAATAAATTCGATGTTAGAAGAAAGAACAAAGCCTATTCCTGAAGAATCAAATTCGGTATTTCCATATCCTGAAGGTCGGAAAAAAAGAGGATGCACGATATTCCTCGGATACACGTCAAATCTAGTCAGCAGTGGACTGAGAGAAGTAGGTTTGTTTTCAGTTCATAGACCGAGAACTAGTTCTTCTTATTGAGATGGAGTATATATGTTTTTAATACTTTAGATTCTCCGCTATGTAGTTGAACATGATTTGGTTGACTGCATAGTCACAAGTGCTGGAGGAATTGAAGAGGATCTCATCAAATGTCTGCGGCCTTCATACTTGGGAGCATTTACAATGGATGGTGAAAAGCTAAGGTAGTTCAAGTGAAGCTTTTTCTTTGCGTTCTTTAACAATCAAACTTATTTTGAACATCGTTATTCAGATCTCAAGGCTTGAACCGTGCCGGAAATGTTCTGATTCCAAACGACAACTACTGTGCCTTCGAGGACTGGCTTATCCCGATTCTTGATCATTGTATGGAAGAACAACAAAAGAACAACATCAACTGGACTCCATCTAAATTGATTCACAGGTTGGCTATATATATGACTGTTATTATTAACTTTTTTTAGGTTGGGCAAAGAAATCAACCACAAGGACTCCATTCTTTACTGGGCTGCCGAGCACAACATACCAGTTTTCTGTCCAGCCCTGACCGATGGAAGTCTTGGTGATATGCTCTACTTCCACTCCGTGAAGAATGCACCTGGCTTGAGACTCGACATAGTTGAGGTAGACGCGTTTTATTTTTGGATGATTACCTACAACATATCTCCTGACTGGTTGTAATAATTATTACTTTTCCCAAGACACATAACAAGCTAATCACCCGTAAATGGCGATCAATATATTTCGACGAAATGACCCCTGCTCTAGGGGCGGTTGACGCAAAAAATCCCTCTGTTTTAGATGTATAGTGTCTCAGAAACATGTCTCGCCTGTCACAGTTGTGTTCACTCGTTAGCAGTTTTTTGATGTTAATGTCCGATTTTTTTTCCGTAATTACCATCCCCTAGCTTAAAAACTTTGAACGAATCAAGCAATGAGCTCCCTGAGCGGTTAAGACAATATGGGGCTTAGGTCTTATTAGCCTATGGATAGTTTCTATGGAGCAATCTTCCACTGAAACCAAATTTACTAATAACTCGCCAATGTATAGACGAATAATTATATTTTAGCACAACCTTTAAAACATAACTTCATCCACAAATTCTTATAACGTACTATTCCAATTATTTACTGGTAGTTTTTAGGATGTTCGACACATTAATACAATAGCTGTCAAGAGTCACCGAACTGGCTCAATTATTCTGGGGGGAGGTGTTGTGAAACATCATATCAACAACGCAAATCTGATGAGAAATGGATCTGACTACACAGTCTACGTCAATACTGGCATGGTAAATTTTACTTTTCCTAACATTTACCAGATATTCGAATTAAAAAGCAGCATACAGCTTACGGATTACGAGATTTGGTTTATAAACGTGTAGCCCTTGCACAATGTTTTGAAATGGATAAAAAGTGAATTATCTACAATGTGGGGTATTTCATTGGGATCATTCAACTATTTGTTTTAACTATGAATCCCTGTCGTAAACTAACGCTGAGGCGGGGAGTCATTCGTACCACTCATGAAAATTTGATCTAAGAACGTGAACAAAAAGTTAATAGTTTTGATGACTCATGTATATTCCAGGAATTTGATGGCTCGGATTCTGGAGCACAACCCGATGAAGCTGTTAGCTGGGGAAAGGTTGGTGCTATATAATTCCAGTTAAAAATGTTTCGATAAATATTGGAATACCTTCAATCGTTGGCGTAATGTTTTCACCGATGGGGAGAACAAATAATATCTTGGATATTTTTAGGTGAAACCGTGTGCCGATGCTGTAAAGGTGCATGCGGAGGCCACATTAGTGTTCCCGTTGATTGTCGCATCTACCTTCGCCAAGTTTGTGGAGAAAAAGAAAGCCGCAGTTGCTGCACAAAATGGAGTTTATGCTTAAATTTTCTAATGTTTTCTTGATTGTTTGTTACTTTTACATTTGTTGTCTAAATTATTTTTGTTGTTATTTTTTGCATATTTAGTTTAAGTTATAGTTAGTTCTTATTGTTCATTTTTGAAAGTTTCTGTTCATTCTCTTATGCAAATATCCGTCTGCTCTTCATTTATCATATGCACCGAGCTGTATGCTAACCACGCATTGTTTGAATTTGAAGGTAATAAAATGAAACAGTCTTATTTGGTTTTCGAGTCCTTAAGCGGGGTCCGTATAAAATGCTCACTGGTAGACAGAGTTCTCATTCTTCGTTGCTGTTTGGGTCTCGTTTTTCAGTGATTTTCGCAAAATATGCTCTTTTTTCTTTAATCAACAATTGCGCTACTATTATACGAATAGTTTTGAACGCATTGCTAGTTTTTTAGACTATGAAGTACGGTCTTCTTCTCGTTGCGCTATCCGCAACTTCTTCCTTTGCCATGGACTGCTATCAGTGTGCTTCTCCAGAGCTACAGAATAACTGGATTTCTACTGGCTTACCTATTCTACCTACTGTAGCATCTACTTTAGCCACTGCTACCAAAGAGGCTTTCTTCACTCCGAAGTTGGTTTGAAGAAATGCGGTTTTTGAACTAATGACTTCATGTGCCCACATCTTTAAGACATATTTTATATTTCAGTATTTGAACAATCTATCATAGGTTAACCGAATATTTGTTATGATTGCAAATAAACGCTATAGGGCAGAGGAAATTTGGGAACCCATTTTTCGCTAAGAGTTTAAAATATCACTGTTTAAAGATGTTCAATTGCTCTGACTGATGCCATACTGATTTCAACAACCTGCTCCACTTCATGTCTTACCTTAGCTATGAAGACCGGTGAGTACAAACACGAAACAAGTTAAAGTAGTTGCTGCGATATGTCATCTGTAGAACTTGTAGCCCACTGACTGTATTATATATTTGTTACGATAGTAACATTTTTCTATAGATTGAATACCTTACGTTGAATACATGAATTAACTTTGCATCCTCATGCAGAATTTCTTGTGGAGCCAGTCCCTATTTATAGGTGGTGAGGTACATTATGTAAGAGGATGTCAATCAGACTTTCTCCCCACTAGTTCGACTGGCGGTTCTTTGGCTGGAAGTTCAACTGCATCTTGCAATTTGTTCACTAACGATGCGACTGGTGATACTGTAGGTTCATCTGTAAAACAGAACAAATTTGTTTCCGTAAAAATGTTCCCGTTTCTTATTATAAACCCGTCGATATTGATAAACTAGTTGCCAAACAAAGCCAATTCCTAAAAAATATCTCCTAGTAATAACGTTATAAGTTCCAGCAGAGATTCATTGAAGATAGTTAAAGGGACCTAGGCACGGGTTTTCAACTTAATCCATGTGAAAGAGAGCATTTTTCTGGTCTGAAGATGTTTTCTACGTTTTTTATGTAACTTAGTAGTATTTGAAGAATAATTAGTTAGAAGTTTGCTCGCCGGTTCATTTTTACGCGTTTTTTGAAAATTGGTTATATCCAATTTCGCTACCGTAACCCGCGCCGTCGTGAAAGGGCTTAACTTGGCTCCAAATGAATAATGTTCAATCATTTTTTTAACTATAAAATAATTTTAATTTATACAAAAATACCAACTTTTACTCCTTTATGGTTAAAAAACCAATTGTGCCAAATGCTGAAAACCCGTGCCTATGTCCCCTTAAAACCAGATTCAAAGAATATTGTCAGGTTTTCTCCGACCTTTGTCTCACAACTGCGGCTGCTGCTGATCCATGTAATACTGCCCTTGAAAACCATTTTGCAAAATGCCTAACTCCAGGTAAGCGATTGAGGAGTATAGTCTGTCACCAGGGCTCCACAACGACCGACCCAGGCCGACCGTAGATTTGAGCGGGAAATTTAAACATGTACTTCTTCTAAGCCAAAAGTTGCTTAATTAAAGTCTATACGGAAATTTGACATTAACATTGTAATTAAAAATACAGTTGTTCAAGGTAAACACGGATTTACAAAACGGCAGCAATGTACTTTTGCAAAAGTCGGCCACGGAGATCGCCGACTACATTTGAGCGGGATAAAATACTTTCCGATATGTGCTATTTTCTAGGAAGAATGAGCAACTTTAAGTGTAAAAAGTGCATTGATTATAACGAAGCCGGGGAATGTTTGGGAGATAGAGTGACCAAGAATTCAACCGGATCCACTTGCACCACGTATTACGGACATATGGATGGTAAGAGTCATTTTTAGAGAACTAATTAATATAATTAAAATAATATTTAATATAATTTAAATAACTTTCCTATTCTGTTACCTTGCGATAGGCCAAACAAAAATTATACAGTTTACTTGATGGAAGCATATCTGCCGGTTGGCAACCTGACTTAAGGTACTTCCAAAGCTCTTCCTCTCAACAAAAAACCCCATCGATTTATCTGTTAAGATGAACCATACGTCGAATTGGGAGCCACGTGGACAATTCAGTCGATCTCCGATGTAAATCAATGCGTAAAAGTTACCAAACCTGTTACGGCTGGACACGGTTTGAACCTAGGCATGGGTTACAGTGAACCTCGTTACTTCACCGGAGAAATCTGCTATTGCAACAGTGGTTAGTTCAGTGAATGAGTTTCATAAAAAGCCATGGAATATATAGTTCTATTCAAGAACAATAATGGAGTGTTAAAAAAGAATCTCCCTGAAAATGGCATTGAAAGTATTCGAAAACCGAAAATATACGCAAAATTTCCTTAAAATACGCAAAATGAAATGTACCATGGTCCACGAAGTCCAATCCAAGGAATACAAGTTGTTTTATCAATCCTGAGCCATAGTATAAATATATAGCACTACTGACAGCAATGTCCATGTATTTGTAAACTGAGATTATAGAATCAGATATCCCCATTCTAAATCTTTAGCATAGCAAATTACCCAATTCTACATTAATATGTTATAAAAAAGGTCAAACATCCTAATATTTGCAAACTATCTATACGTTTAGACTACTGCAATCCGGATAACAGAACTCAACCGCACGATAACGCAGCTCCTGGCAAACTTCCAATCCTCTACACTTTGGTTCCAATGCTGTTTACTCTCCCTTTATTGTCACTACAGTAACCGTACTGATGCTTAATCTTCTATTTATAACCCACTTTACATGGCAATTCTTTATATTTATAATCAGTGAATAAAGCTGTACTAAGTTATTTATTTGTAATTATTTTGGCCTTCAACGTTGAAAACTGGTCAGCTCTTGAGTTTTACACTCAAACTCATCCAAATAACCGAGTAGTTATTCCAGAATGTACTTTGAGCTTAGCCTTCGATAGAGAAGTTAAGATAAAACTATGATATTGACTTCAAACCTTAGGTTCATTTTAACTTCTAGTGGAAACTCAAGCTTTATTGGGTGAGAAACTCTAACGTATTTTGGGGAATACGATTCTCACCTTAGCTAAACGGTCGCTATCATAAATGACACATTTCAAAGTTCGTTGGAAAGGGAACCCGCGTTGAAAGACAAATCGAACTTGTGGAAAAGCTAAGGATATTCTTAGAGAACTAATTAGGAATAACTAAACCGAATAGGTGAGAATAGTATTATAGTCGGCGGAATTACCGCTTGCAGCTAAAGGTCAAAGAAATAACCGACGGTAACCGACTATAGTAGTAAATCTCTTCCATGAAAATTCCTACCCTTAAACTAGGAAAAAGCTTCCATCTAGCCACTTAACTCGTTTAGAAACTGATTAGCTAATATCCAACCTGATTCTATTCAACCGTTGTAACCAGTCTTAAAAGTCAGAATCTTCTCAAAACTTGTTTCCCATCTTTTGTGATTTGAGTGAGAATTCACATAAATTTTTTTGCAAAAGTTGAATCATTCTTAACCATAACCACTCTAGTTTCAGTGTACAAACAATAGAAATGATGATGTGATAAAATTTATAGTCTATAAAACAAAAGTAAATAGAATGTATGCTATTCAAACAGACTAACCATAGAGTGGCACGAAGAACTTCAGAGCATAAAATAAAGCTTGGAGAGAAGAGAATTTTTTTAAAGGGGAGTCATAGATGGGGCCCAGAAAAAGCTCGAAGTGGTTGCTTTCTAAAACCAGGTACTCGACCATGAAGGAAATTCTCTCAACTTCGAATCTAGGAAGCTTCTCTGGTAGATTTTAGCAGCTCAGTAGGTTTGCGAATAAGCCGAGTCCACCGGTGGGCATGGCTTGAGGGAAAGGAGTCCACAATCTCTACTTTTTAAACTGTTTATTCCGTATATCATGTATACTACATGACGGGTGTTCTTATTATTCTTTCCATCCATACATCCCACGAATGCTCAGTCCGGCTTGGAACGGGGGAGGGATTGAACCCACAACCTTTCCTCCTCACGGATTCATAGGCCGGCGCGCCACATGCTGAGCTACTGCGCACCCACTACCTGATATAAAATTATACGAAAATTGTTGTATTGAGAAGGTCAGGGCTCTCTTGTTCTTACGTTTTAATGTTTCATTAGTATTCGAGGTATTGTTCTACAATTCCGAAAATATGGCAAGCTTTTTAATTAAAAAATAAAATAAATTTGTTTATAATGGATGAGAAATAACTATTTGTTGACACTTACCAGATATTTATTGTTTCAAACTAATTAGTTCTTGTTTGAAATGAAAGCAAACAACATTCTTTTCTCCATTCGTCAGTTGTGAGTCGTCATTGAAATATCGAAAGTTGCCAAAATTGTCGGGGTACGTCCAGTACCATTTCAGAGGGATACGCTCTCTTTTCTTATACACAATATGTATTAAGAACTAGGTTTCTAACTTTGTATCCTGGAGAGACGCAGTGTTATATAAAAATGAATATACTTTTGAAGGAAATCTGCCAATCCACCGATTTTGGGATTGCGACCAATTTTGGGCACTTCTTTGCCTAGTGTTCTGCTACATCTAGTGAGATTGAGGATTCTCCACTAATGGTATAGTCAGCAGACAAACGGTATGCAAGTTAAAGGTCTGAGTGTTCTATATTAAAGGCTCTACATAGTTATATTCACTAATATAAATTAGTTGTGTCAGAATAAATAAGTTGTATGTGGTGGTATACATTACATCATTGACTAGTCCGCGTTTTCGGGCGCCAGTACTCGGCCGCGCTCCAATAAAATTTTCTGTTCGTACCGTATACACTTGTATCAGCTTTGCCGCCGACTATAGTGTTAGTTTTTTCAAACCTTAAGTTCCACTTGGCACTAGTTCCAAAGGTTCATCTCACGTATTCAATAAAGTTTTTGGCGCCTTCGGGGAAGCTAGAGAACAATTCTCTGTGCTTCATATCTTTAAACTGAAAGGCACATTAAACCTTCAGAGGAGAATTCGAATCAAACGAAATTAATTTTACTATACAGTTTATATAAGTTTTCTGTTATTATCTTCTACAAAAAGAATATTGGCCATCTCAACTATAAATAACCATATTTCCACTATACAATTTGAAAACTTCAGAAATAATATGACCAAGACCAATATTGAAAAAGATTTTCAATACGAAAATAAGCTTCACACCAAATACCTAGCCTGGTGAAAGACAATATTTGTTTGCTTAACTTAAATAAACATGTTTTTAGTATTTTTTATTTGTTTTTTGTTCTGTTTTTTGTTATATTTTGGCTCTTATCCAATTTCAGCATTCTAAACAAAGACTGCCTATAAGACATTAATATATTCACTAGTGTTGGCTCGTTTATTTTCATGAATAAATTTCTTAGTGGGTGGCAAACACACATATTCTATATAAACTTTTTGGTATAGATCGTTTCTGGAATAGTTTTTGGCGTCTAAAAATTTGGAACAGTTTAAATGAACTTATTGTTAGGTTCTTCTAGAATGAAAATATGGTCAGATTCAATAGTAATGAGGCCGTGTATGCTGTGTATTTCGTTATTTTTAACACTGCGCCTGCTGGCATTCTATGCGCGCGGTATCTGCAGATTACAAACTTGCTTTCGCTCTGCCTTACTCAGACAAAATATTGCAACACTCCTGCTTATTAACACGGCCTTATAACTTTTGAATCTGACTATACTCCATTCCAAAATTTGTTTATTGTTTCTCGTAAGGATTGTATATTTGTATTCCAAAGACGTGTGACTAAATATTCTGAGAAAAGTTTCCAGCACAGTATCCTGGGGAAAAGCGGTGTTATATCGAAATGAATGGAAAATTGATGAATTGGGAGTATTTTCTTTAAAATTACATTAATTATTATCTAACACCGCTTCTGCACAGAATATGACACTGGAAATGTGGCGTTAGATACCTACAATAGTACAAATGTTACTTATTGTTATATACATAATAATTTAAGCAAGATCGGTTGTTGTGTTACTGACGACCCCGGCCACCGATCGGAGCTGTTTCGTATAAGACTATTCTTAGTGCGAAATGAAATAGTTCCATCTCACTGTTTACTTCAAACTTTAGTATTCTACTACTTAATTTATTGAAATTATAACTTGTATAAATTAGTTCCAACTAACTTTTTTACTGAACAATAATAATTCCACGTTACAGAAACCTCTTTTTTAAATTATTTTGCGGCCTTATTACTTTTGTTGAGAAGAGTAATACATTAGAAGCTATTGGTAGTTCTTGTTTTGCTTATTAGTGCATGTTTAAAGTATAATTGAATGTTTCCAAATTAGCTACTTGACCCGTTGCTTCTACAAGTTTAGTCACTTCTTAAATGAATACTCCAGAAACATAATTAGTTTTAAAAACAGTCGACTTTTGGGTGCCTAGAAATAATTTTGTTTCAAGCGCATATTAGGCGCACAATACTGTCTAAATCTACACTATCTTATACGAAAATGGGACATTGGTTGATATGGAACTACAGTGGATTCCATAGTCACCACCGAAGACGTTCTTAACTGTTTATGAACTTTTGAACAAGTTTAAAAGTTTGTTTATTCATTTTTACGAAATACTAGATCACAGATGTTTGGAGCGACGAAGCACAGTACCCAGGAAGTGGAGGCGGCGAATCAGAACAAATTTGCAAAAAATCTTTCTCCGGGGGGATTCGAACCATCGACCTCTAGCTTATGAGGAGAAGCTTCTAACCCCTGGGCCAACACGACTTCCAACATCGATATTCTTCCATACTGCGCTTCCGATCAAGGTTTTGAAATCAGTGGCTAGCAGCTACTCCTCATGAGCTAGAGGCCGATGGTTCTGATGCCCCCAAAGATAAAATTCCCCTTCGCTTCCTAGCGTTTTTGCTATGGAGTTTCCTATTCCTAAAGCTCATTCACATATTCGCTCCAAAGATCCGTGATGTCCTATTTCTAAATATCAATAAACAAACTTTTAAAATTATTTAATATTACCATCGTCTACAAAAATCTAGTTGAATTTACTGTACAAACTTTTTCGCTCCAAAAAACCTAAAAATACTCAGCCACTCTAAACACTCACACAGAGGTGGTTATCCGGCCGGCCCAGCCCGGGCCGGGAAGGCCGGGCCGTGTATCCATCTTTTTGTACGCTTTGAGGTGGTTATCCGGCCGGCCCGGCCCGGCCTGGGTTGCAAAATTTCAGGCTGGGCCGGGCCGGGAAGGCCGGCCCGGATATCCACCTCTGCACTCAGGTGCTCTTAAGACCACCTTTACGCTCGCGAGCGCTGATTAAATTTCACGGCTAAACGACTAATAACATCATTCTATTCAATAAATACATTAGCTTTATACTTTAATAGTTGTTTTAATAAACCTCTACTTGACTTTAAGATTCAACTTTTTGCATAAAAATTGTTTGTTATTTGTTAGAAACCATACAAATTCGTAGAATAGGTTCTAATAAATATATGTATGCATGAGTTGTCTAGTTAGATAGACCTATGACGACTGCATTGCTTTTATATTTTGTTTACGGCTTGTTTCACTAAGATTACTAAACAGAAGCTTATTTATTTGATGAAGATTATAGTTGTATTCTCTTTTTCAGCAATTTATAAGATTACTTCCTCTTGAAGATTAAGCTACAACCTTTGAGAATACTTCTAAACGTGTCATTTTGCTGCAAAGGTGTGTAAGGAATACATTTCTTCTTAATATAGTCTGTTACAATAGCTATGTTTCCAGAGCAGTATCCTGTGGCCGTAGATAAGAAAGCCCGGGTGGGTGCCCGGGCAGGCTAAAAACTGACCAGGCACCAACCCGGGCGTTTCTATACGGCGACCACGGGGGAGAAGCAGTGTTATATAAAAAATGTATTTTTGAAGAAAAGGCTCCCAATCCACCGATTTTCTATTTATTTTCATATAGCACTGCGTTGGATACCTAGTTATTGATATAGATAATGGTAACCCCTGTAGTTTCATCTTTGTTTGCTGTTTAATGTGAATGAACACTGAATTACACTACAAAACGCTGTCGCCTACAATATCGCGACCATTTGCTCCAGTTAAGCGGCTCTGATTTTTCTGGTGAAAGATTCTTCGCCTACTAGGAAGAACAATTCTTCAAACTAGTTTCCATACCTTTCCATCTTAAAATAGACTTTTATCTTAGTTCTTAAAATAATAAAATATCTTAAAATAGTTTGAAACAGTCTTTTTTGTTATGGACTATACACAATTTCTCAGATCACAGTTTTTGGTCCAGGCTTAAGGTTTCTTTTATAAGCAAACCGTTTTTTAACGTATTTCTTGGTAATGACTTTATTATGTCTCACATATTACTAGCAAACACTAAAATAGATATTGCTTCCAATAATTCCAGTAATATTTTAACCGAACACGCCAATATCTTGTTTTTAACTTGGAAACTCGGCTATATTTCGGCTAACTGGGATCTATTTCGGTCAAGTAGGTATTATTCTACATTTTATTATTTCTTAAAAGTAGAGGTTAATCTTTATGTCGTCTTCATGGCTCTAGTGCACAAATTTGATTAAAATGAAAATACATGGCTAAGGGGACATGAATTTTAA
>JAQGAV010000993.1:0-24680 GCA_034691345.1 Phasmarhabditis papillosa | reverse complement strand
CCAGGACTCCATTGCACAGAACCTGGGGAGCGGAGGCGGCGGATCAGAAATTTGCAAGAATTCTTTCTTCGGGGCGGATTCGAAACATCGACCTTCTGATTTTAAGGCGAAGCTTGTATACAGTGGGCTAATACGTGTTCTTGACGAACTTGAGCCGTTGTTTCAGCCATAACAGACCTCCAGCCATAACAGAAAAACAAAAAAAAATATCTGAATTACGTTTGAAACATTTAGGAAACATGGAAAAAGTTGAACTCGAGATACTTCGACTTGCAGGTCAGCAAAATATGATAACTCAGAAAACTAAAGTAATGATTTCAAAAATGTTCAATATGTTTACCAGTGGTATTATAAAATATTTCCCGGTTTCCCAATTCCATAAAAACAATTGTTAATAGTGGTTAAATATTGATCATTTATTTTAAAAGTATATTCAAATACATTTATTTGCTCAGCGTCCACTGTTTTTCACTTTTGTTAAATAGTTACCAACCAACTGTAAATATCCATTGCACCGGGAGTATTAAAACATCAGTAACAATATTTGATATAGTTTTCAACGGTGTTCTCAAACGGGCCGGCCCGGATCCGAAATTTCAAATATTGAAAACCCTTTTTTTCAAAAGACACCCGTATTTATGGTCGTGAATCAGGATATAATTCTCCCGGGCAAGCCTTGGCCTGGGCCGAGATTAGGGGGAGTTAGCCCGGGACGTCCATGTTGTGATGCATAACATTGCTCCCAGACAACTTTTGTTTTTATAACCATTGTTTATATTATTTATATAAAGAACTAATTATTGCAGAAACACCCCCAAGTTCCCTTTTGGCGCATTTTCTCAGCTGAGACAACGTTTTTCGTTGAAATCGCATTCATATTCGCTGTACTTTCCATTATAGACGTTCACCAAACTACAGTTTACAAAAAATGTTTACTTGGGCGGGTTACTGTAGACAAAAGTATTACTGTAATGATGTTAAAGAAAACACGAGGAGTTCTTAAGCAACAGGCTATTTTAAAATAGAAAGTTTTGGGTAAATACAAAATAATATTCAAAAAACTTTAAGTTCCTTACTGATATGAAGGCCTTGTTTATTATGGAAAGGTTCTAATGGCGCGAATTTATCCAATTTAAGGAAACAATTTCAACAATTGAATAATGTGTCTTCCGTGTCTAACAAAAAAATCACTCACTCTACGTGGTATAATTGTTCAATTGAAAAAATGAAGGCACTTTTTCGAGAAAAACAAGAAACCAATGGCAATTTCAACAAAAACTGAGACAAATTACATTTATTTTCGAGTTCAAAGTCTTTGGCAGCCCCGATTCTCGGCGTACTACCTATTGGTTGACAAGTGTCTACTCATCGATCTGTTCCTTCATTGAACATAGGGGAACGGCTCAACGTGGATTAGTTGTGAATAAATGAAAAGACTGTGATCTAAAGAATAAAAACTTCTAAGAGTGCTAGCTATGTATTCCGAAAACTATATGTCAATTTGGGTAAGGACCATTGTGGGGCAATGTAACGAAAAACGGAATGACTTACCAAGAACAGTCATTCCGAGAATGCCGTTTTCCGGAAAATTTCCTGACGCTTTTCCGAATGCACTTCTAGTGGGGACTCACAACAGTACAGTAAAGTATCATTGCTGCAACACATGTAATACATCTTTAAAAGCATCAGATCTATGAACAACAATATAAATCATCATTATTATTGCCCTTCAATTGAACTTGCGAGTGCGAAGGGTGGATTCTGATGCTGATGGCGCACTTTTGCGGGGTTGTCTGGTGTTTGAGCTGATTTCGATAATCCGAGATTATTCAGCGCAATTTTTGTAAAAAGTTTCATTGGATAGAACTGAGTCATGACAATAAATGAAAGATATACATAGCAAACGGTAAATTATAAATAAAGATGAAATCAAATCCCCCAGTTAAGTAAGAAGAGTAGTCATTATTATATATATAATAAAGTAGGCAAAATCATTTTCAACAACTTTGCTAAATAATTTGTCAACTAAAAGGCAAGGTTGCTTCGAATTTCATCCGGGCTTCATTCTCCTCTACATGCAATGATCAATTACCGAAACTGTCCGTCACACTTTCCTTTGATTTTTCTTCTGATCAGACCATTTCGAACAAACATAGTCTTGAACAACTTTTTCTAGAGAACAATTTGTTCTTATTTTAAGTTAACTGATCAAAATGTTAAAGATTTTCTTGATGAATTCCCGTTCTGGTTAACAAATATACTATGTGGGCGTTATCCGTTACTTATTGGAAGCAGTTCGATTCAAACACCCTGGGTAGCCCAACCTAAGCTCAATTTTTTAAGCAAAGTTAGTGAATGGGACGGGATAGTTTCTTATTGTTAGGCTTATTATTTTATTTATCTCTTCGTGTTGAAACGATTTTACATACAAAACTTTTCATATTTCGATAAACGCCAAATACTTTGACAGAAACTTTCAAAATAATATAAAATCTCAAATGTAGACCTTTTTTATAAAATCAGTGCATTTTGGTAAATAAACACATTTCTAAAGAAATTCGTGGAGTCTGCTGGACTGTAAAAAGTTTATTGCCTAGTTTCAAGAGTGTTTTCCATTCACAAGTATAATAGATCTAGCTCACGTGCTCACATTTGAAAAACCTTTCCAAACAAAAGTTACAAAGAAAATAATAAGGGCTTCAGGCAGTCTTCGGAAATGAAACCGAAGCGATGCAAATGAAAAACCATAGATTTGGAAAAAACAAACCCCCAGCTTCACGTGTAGTCATATGAATTTTTCGTTAAACGCATCGAAACAAAACCGAGATACCCCTTTTGGTACACTTTTTATAACACAAATGTAACATAAATGTAGTGTCGAACCAACCTAATAAGAAACTATTCTATAAAAAACAGAAGTGTAAGAATAAGAAAGTTGTAATAGAACCATTTCCTAAAGGCCGCTTAGGTATGTCGCACTAAAGAACAGATGATGAAAAGGGCGCGCAAATTAGCTACCATATCAAATTTAAGGACTTTAAATTAATTAAGGTTGATATTCGGTGATTCAATTTAGAAAAACTTGATGGCAAAAACGAACTGGATAGAATACCTTTCCTAAATTGACTATAAGTCAATTTTTGAACTTAATATTCATTAAAAGTGAGACATAAATTAGGATTGTATGAAGAGTTAAAGCCATAATTAACAATAAAGTTTGACTTACTCATTCGTGAAGAATTGTATAACTTTATATCTATCAAAAAATTGCAAATTCTGAACATAATCAACACTCTAGGATAGGTTTATTGGTTCTACTATACAGTGCGTAGCAATTACTTACGTTCACCCAAAATTTTGAGTTTTTCGCTGAATTTGTGAAGCTACGGGGTTCTAGACATGATATTCGTTTTCAGCATGTTTGTAAACCTAGTACAGAAAAGATTTCTTAGTTATTTTGGGTGTATTACAAACTATATATATGAGTAGTTAAAGTTATGTTAATGTGAATATCCACAGTCACGTGTCGACTGAAAATGTACACAATTCGTTTCACAAAATAAAAAGATAATAAAAATCCGTTTTTAATCTCGAGAATTTGGAAAACAACCGGTTGTATATTTCACTTATATTTCACTTTTGCGACATGCATGTGGCTAGGGGTTTCCCTAATTTAAGATCTCAAAAATAGGTGGAGTTTTGATTTTATCATTAGAAATAGACCTCCCATCGGTGCGGGCCCGGCCTTGTAAAAAATCGACCGGCAGGGTTCGGGCCTTCGTCGGGTTCGGATAGGTCTGATTATAACTGATTAGAATCTCGATTGATGGTTAGAAAATGCTCAAGTAGTCGTTAGCCACGTTATTGATTACTCAGAATCCTCTGTGTATAACGATACTCCAAGCTTCGATGAGCAATTCAATGAACTCACAAATCTTTCTAGAAGAATTATTTCAAATGTTCAATCAAATTTATAGAAAAGAAATCGGCAGAAAGATAAATTTCTACAATCTGTTGGATTCATAAAACCAAATTGTTTTTAGAACATCCGAAGTTACCGATGACAGGTTCATGCATGTATAATAAAGTCTTTATATACGTTTCAGTTCTTAGGAGATCATAAATTTCCCATAATTTGTTGTTCTTTAAAGGTCTTGAGGCGAACCAACTGTGACCGTAATACGAATGTCCTTTGAACGAGAACACCCATTATGATTATGATGCAATTAACCAGTTTATGAAGACAATAAGATATAAAACTAATAAAAAGTTATTAATAGAAGTTAAACAGCTAATTAATAAGGTTTAAAATGTGTATGTTAATAGTCCATATATAGTCCTTGTTGACCTGTAATACATGTTTGTGAGCAATATTTTGTAGAATAACAAATAGGAAATAAATAAAGCAAGTAGCCTTTTTGCAAAATTGGCCAAATTCCAACGTTCGTCCAAATTCCACCACGGTGCCCACTTTGCCAACGCGCATTGCGGTTACCGTTTTGTTACAGAATATATAACTCTGAACCGGTAGAGCTACAATAATGCTATATAGGACACATGTGCAGAAATAATAATGGTGACGACGACTTTCATTTTTCGAAAACACTATTTATACTGGTTTCAGTGTTAACGACTTCTTTTTATCTAGAAATTTGCACAAGTTACAAAAAATAAATGACAAAAAACGTCTGTGTAAACGTAAAATCGGTTGGGTCAGGCCCCTCTATTCTCTAGTACAGACTCTTCTTATATTCCCCAGTTTTAAGTGAGGATGGATTAAGTGAACTTTGACCGATATTATTCTAACTTGTTTAAGATGTGGCATAAGATGTAAATATACTGGAAAGTTACAAAAACAGAGTTTTTGAGGGTCTATATATGTATCACGGGAATATATTTAGGTAGGATTCGTATACTGTTTTTGAATGTGTCGAACAAGTTTGGCGAATAGGCTATTTTTATAGAAGTTATATTTTATTTTCAACTTTATTTCCAATGATAAATGTAAATACATTAAGTTATAAACATTGTATACACAGATGATTTAGATTGATAACTAATCTTAATATCTACAAACAGTCTATTTTTTATATGAACTAAAATTTACTATATCATAATTGATCACGTACTAAGGAGCACTAAGAACCCTGTTTAAATTAGAAAAATAGATCACAACCCGCGTTCTCAAGTTACAAAGAATATACATAACGTTTTCCGAATTCACAAAAAACAAAGATTATAGTATATCTCTTAACAGGCTATATTATCAATACTATTGTTAAAAACGGCTTTACATACAGACCTATAAAAATGGGCCCGGGACCGAACTCGCTGACTTTGTGGCCTTGGCTCGTTGATCGGTTCGTTTTCAAACATAGAATCTCGGTCCCCAACCTCTCCTATACCGTCCAACTCTATGTGAACAAACTGGACATAAATGATCAAAATCTGAGAAAATATTAAGAAAACAAGGAAGCGGAGCAAGCGGCCAAAGGAATAGAATACAGAATATGAGAGAACAGAGTGAAGCGAAGACTCCTCGACGACGATGGACATCGGTTTGTATTAGGTTCTGAAATATGAAGCTATTTTATTTACTGTACCTTAAGGCACTACGAGATTTATTAACTGATTGCTGTTTATTGACTTTAGGAAACACAAAATGAAGATTAATAAAAACTTTGCAAGTTTTCTTCAATTTAAATCGAAACTTGGAAGGTGGGCTCGCGCTGGTAAAGACAAAATCTCTCCGTCGTTTGCGACTTTCGTACATCAGAAAATAGCTGTCAATGAAGTATTCCTTGGCCCACGGCTCGCCGCGCCCTAACATAATCTGACAGAGCAAATTCAAATGGTGAAACCTTGATGCTTATACCGTGGAGATTTTGTAATCCAGAATCTCCGACCATTATATTTTAGAATAAAATAACTCTACATAACATACCCTACATCGACTGCAGAACAACGTAACTGGAGCTCTGTTAAAGTTCAGATTCGGAACAAAAACATCATTTCTAAGGGAAGTAGATTCTCCAACAGAATTACGTCTTGGCGACCGTGTACGCTCATTTTCTCTACTTTTCACATCCTGAAGCAAGTTTGATACATTTCGCAGATATAATAGAATTCCAAAGTTAGAAGTGAGTGTTAAACAATTTAAGGACCTTTTCTGTAACACGTGCCCCTTCAAAGTTTGTTAAATATTCAATTTTCTTATAATTACCATTTCCCATTATTTATTTTTCATTCAAAAGAGGTTAACATGGTGTTATAAGACCCTCTCTCCCCTTCCATAGGTATTATATGGATTATTTCATTCATTTGTATTGTATTATTTTGTATCGTTTAACCTATGGTAAATAAACTTTTCATCCAACTAAGGAGAAAACACGGCCTATTTTCTCTGTAATAGCACTATAGACTAGTTAAATCTGACCGCTAATTGATTAACTTCGAAGCCGATACTTCTATAACTGCCTTTATTTATTTTGGAAAAGGCGTAGATATAAATAAAGGTTTTTTACCTGCAAAGAGCAAGGCTGTATTCCTGCAAATCCCATTCTCATAACTGGGCGTTGTAGATTATAGTAGTGACGGGGATTACTCCTAATAACACATTTACGCCATTTACAAGCGTAGCGAATAGCAAGAGCACGTTTTCTTCTAAAATACAAATATATTATAGTCTGTAAAAGAACTAGGCTTCTAGCGCAATATTGTTGTTAGATTAAAGTAAATTTAGTTTTAAAGAAAAGGCTTCCAATACACCCCCTTTCCATTAATGTTTATGTAACACCGCTGCTCACTACGTTACAGCGCTGGAAACATCTCGGAACATTTTAGGCCCATTTCTAGCCACACTATGCGCCACTGAAGCGCCACAGCCACTTTGAGCCTGCATATGCGCCACAAATGAGCCTGGTTATGACCTGGCGCCATACAATTAGCCTACCTCACCGCCAGGTCTACCGCAACGTTAGCGTCATGAGCCACTCTAGGGCCTGCCTATGCGGCACTCTGTGACCTATCGCGCTACCTACAGTTTCAAAAAAAAAACTCACCCGTTAGCTGCCTTTCTTCTTCCATAGGTAACTTCAATAAGACTAAGAATCGCACCAGCGGCTACACCACCGGTGACAAGAATGAAAACGTCCTAAAAGATATGATATGACTTACTACACTGTAGATGTGGGCAGCTAGGCTAACTAAACGGTACCCACACCGATGGGCACCGGTGCGCATCTTGACAAAAAATGACATACAACTAAGAGCAATCCACCCACTACTTTAAAATAGGCTTTTTTTGAACAAATTAATGAGAAAAAAACTATGTCAGTGATTCCTATTGTCAATGATGTTAATGATTCGATCAAATATCTGCACCCACACCTGGCTCGTTCGTAAACGAACCGAATCGCACGGCTCTACTACAATCTAATCTTCAACGCTAAATACTTACTTTCATATTTGTTAGTCCTAATCTTGCAGGTGACTTATGAACATCTACATCACACTTGGAGCCAGAGTTGTCTATCCACTTAGCGTCCAATTTCTCCATTTCACCACCTAAATAACATCTACATAGTTAAGATAACAAAAGCTGTTTACGACTTTCTGATGAAGATGAAAGAATTACAACGATTTATTTAAAAAGTCTCACAATCCGGGAAACTGAACTTACTCTCACTCATCCTCAGAATAGCCATAGTAATATGCGGAGTCCACGGACTATTCTTCTGCAAGCCAACTCCATAGGCACTGCGACCAAATAAAGCACCTCTAAACGTAACAATTTAATTATTAATCTTTTCATTTGTTGAACTTATTTTGTAATTTATTGGTATTTAAACTTTTAAAGATAACTCGCCTTGTCCGAAGTTGGCAATGTCTCGCCGATTCAAACTCAAGTCGGCTGGAATCCCAGATGAACGCATCGAGAGTGCTAAAATATTTAGAGTTTTGTTTATTCGTTTTACGAAACACGAAATCACAGATATTTGGAGCAGAGAAGTGAGACGAGGGAACCAAAAGAAGTGGGTATTCATAGCACAGCACCCAGGGAGTGGAGGCGGCGAATCAGAAAAAAATTTGCAAGAATTCTTTCTACGGGATTCGAACCATCGACCTCTAACTTATGAGGAGAAGCTTCTAACCACTGGTCCACAACGCCCTTTTACTCACCCATTCAACAACGCCTGAATTGCATCATCTACTTTCAATACGTTGTGGCTTTCCATTTTGCGGAACATTGTAGAAAGTTCAACATGCCGTTTGAAGTATTGATAGACATTTGAGTGCAGTACGGTACAGAAAGTGAAGTTAGCTGAGGGGTTTCGGAGCTGAAACATGAATGATTTCTGACATTTTTAGGATCATTATAATTAGAAACATAGCAAATATTTTTGATTAATAGAACTAGGTTAGCCATCATACGAAAATTCTATAAAGTTAGAGAAGCTGTTTTCTTTTTTTTCTTTTGTTCCTTAAATATGGTGTTTTAAGTGCAACAGACTCTGGGATCCGTTACTCCAGTAAGACCCTTCTCGGGTTGGTCGAGTACTAAATAAGCAGCCAGATTAGCAGTGTAAGATGCTACCATGATCATGCAGAAACCACACCAAACAATACCCAGAACACGAGCGGAACATGAACGGGGAGTTTCTGAAAATAACATGAGAAAAATAAAGAAACAGTAGCATTTAGCAAGTGCATATACGTCGTTTATATGCTATTTTTCTTTTTATAAGTGCAATGAACTTTTCAGCCCAAGCAGTAGAGGGAAAAGGGGCCAGTTGACGGACCATTTTCTCAATTTTTTGGCCACAGCCGAGCCGATTTCTCCGATTTGGGGATCTGAAGTTATGGTAAGACTTATGTTTCTGCTACTGCAACACTGGAGACTTTCACGGGCCGGCCCGGACCGGGGCCAAAAATTTGAGAAATGCCGCCATTTTGAGCACCGACAAGCCCAGCCGGCCTTTTCGCAGCCATGCATCACTTGTAAAAAGATGTGTCATTGTGTGAACTATTGAGGTTAATAATTTGTCATTTCATATTAATATATATATTAATTAATCAATTAATATTAATATAAATATACAGCCAATCTTCACCCGATAAGGATGAAAATCATTTCTAATCTTACTTTCTGAAACTCCACTGTTCAGCAGTACTCCCCATACAAACCACATCGATTCACCAAAAGACACACGTTCGTCATCTTTCTCCTCGGAGACAGCTAGAAGATGTGCAGGAGGAATATTAGGATTGTTAACCTAAATTACTTTTAAAACTGTATTTAGTCATTTATACAAACTTAGTAAATATGTCTAATCTATTATCTTTTAAATTTGTGCTGCATTTATCTGCTACGGTGAGCTTTTCTTAATCGTTGAATATTGATACTTACATTGTAAAACCGATCAAATGGGGATTTTCTATCTAGTAAGAAAATTGATAATCCGACAAGAAGTACAGAGATAAACAGAGCAGTCCATAGAGATGACTTCAGTGGTTGAAGAAACGATTGCATTGGGGAATCACGGGGAATCTGAACATACCATATCAATGAAACGTGTTTCGAATAGGAGGGCCGGCCTAATATCGGCCTGCTAGAGATTTTTACTATTGAAAATGTAAAAAATATTTCATCTTATAAACGTGCTTAAATATTGAAGATTCAGCTAGATAGATACTTACTGTTTTCTCCAGTATCCTAATTCCATGGTACAGCCATGGTTCAGAAAAGTCAATATATCGTTCTCTTTCTGGGTTTATACTCATTCCACCAATAGCCAAGTCAGCCATATCACTGTCTAGTTCACCGATAGCGCCCGTAAGTGTATAACCGTTCTACAACTTCATATTGTTGTTTGGGTATTAGAAATATCTTTATAAAGAACTGTTGTCTGCTAAACTTTTCACTTTTGTATCAACACTTAGTATAGTCTGATTCGAGAGTAATAATGGAGTGTTAAAAAGAGAATTTCATTGAAAATGGCTCTGAAAGTATTCGAAAACCGGAAATATACACAATATTTCCTTAGAATACGCAAGTAACTCTACATTATTCAACTCGAATCACATTATATGCATTAACATATTCGTAAATAAAAGTAGTCTCAATTTAAATAAAAAAACTAGTGTGCAAATAGAATTTAACCTACCCCTTGGTCTGCCAGTAACACTGATCCATAGCTTTCATTCAAATGAAGCGAAAACGTGAAACTGGTATCCATTGTGGAATTTGGCTAAAAAAAACTATTAAATAAAAACGGTGAAGCAGTTTATAAAATAAAGTTTAGTTAGAATCTTCGTTAACTTACTTCAGGTAGAGAAAGATTAGATAGTAAGTCTATTGCATATCCAGCACAGCAATAGTGCCTCGTATAGTTTGCTGAGTATTTCGGGCATGGATACCATGGACCGGGCTGAAAGAAAACTTCGCAATATGAAAATCAGTTACACTAGGAAGTTGAACTAAATTCCTTATTTTCAAATTCGAAAGCTACACGGTTATTTCTAGTTGTTACTACTTCGTAAGACTGAATGTTAGAAAGGAGCCATCTCTGCTCAGAAGATTCCGGAAAGAATGGCCGAAACCCTGCACCGAAGAAATCTACAGTTATTATGTGATATGTGCGAGTACAGGAAATAAATTACTTTTTAACTTTTTTTGAACTTCAACTTTTCTAAATTTTGATCTCACTTGGAAAAGCGAAATGTTTTTCAGTAGAATTTAGTTTGTAGTACCCAAGATTCATTGAATATTAAAATGTATTACTACTTACCACATTGATGAAGTCCTTTCCACTTATAGCAACTTTCACAGATCCCAGATTGTAACATTCTTGTAGATGAATTATGGGCGAGGTATATATGAAAGGAGGGTCCTGGAAACAATATATAGTCTGCTGCAGAAGCTCAGCCCAGTGCAGTAACCTGGGGGAGCAGAGGTGTCTATCAGATTTAATGTACTTCAAATAAAAGTCTCCTAATCCACTAATTTCCATTAATTTTCATAAAACATCGCATTTCCTTTTAATACTACTATTGAAACCTAGTTTTAAGTCTATAGACAATAGCTTAAATACTAACGAATGTTTGATTAGTAAACGTGTAAACTATTATATGTGCCTAATTAAATTTTCGTGCTATTTTTTTTTGTTTTCTTTATTATTTGTTCTTACGATAGAAAATGCTTTGAATGTGTATTTGGTCGCTGTTGCTGCTGAAACTCACATGCATTGTCACTGCTCTAAGATGTTTAGGCAAACTAATTTCCAACGGCTTCAGAGTACCACCGGACCAGTAAATAGTGTCCTCATTTAGACGTAACTGGTTTCCGTTCTGCAAATTAACAATTGAGCCTAGTGTATTAAAATACATGTAATTTATGACAATAGATTTTCAGCGAAAGCAAATTTCGCTTTAACCAGAGAGAACATATTATCTTAATTAAAAATTGATTATCTATAATCGGTTTGGAAACCTATATTGCATTGGAACAGCCTTATTCAATGAGCAGTGTTGCAACATTTTTCAATTAATAAAGTTTGAAATTGCTTAATTTTTAATAAACTACTCACTAACGCTCCAACTTCCCGAATTCCTTCATGAAAGTTCACTATGTCGTATTCGACAGAAATTCGCTCGCATTCCGCATTCAGCTCTATTTTACTAGTCCGAGTGTTGCAGATTTCTCTAAAACGATTAAAGGAGAATTAGTGTTTCAGTGCAGGGTGTTGACTTGAAGCAAATGTGCCAAGTAAAAAAGTGTCATTTTGGTTAGGGATGGGAAAAGGCCGGTCCATTTCTCAAATGTTCGGCCTCTGGCCGATTTCCCAAAAAGTCGGCCCCGGCGGACCCGAACGGCCGTAGTCTTTTTCACAGTTTTTAGCGGATATTGTTGAAAAAGTTAGTTTCGAAACTCTATCATAGTCGAAAAACTGATTCTCCATTAAAAAATAATAAAAAAGATAGAGGCTGAACTGAGCTATAAAAACTTACTTTAGTAACTCCGCTGCATGCTTCTCTGTCCATGCCGGGTCAATGCCGTCTTTGGCGCAGTCTAACGGCGGTATTACAGTATCATTTGTTGTTTTAAGGTACTGAAGACCGTTTCGAAGCATTGTAAAGGAGTTGCGTAGGGCCGATAGAGGAGTTTGGTTTAGACGAACCGATAATACTCCTAGAATATACAGATAAGAATATGATTAGGCTTGCGAACGCATGAAAATATTTTCTGTGCAATCATAGTCGTATTCAAAAGTAATGCCATTCAAGAGAAAACTGTAAGTTTCCTACATTTCTCAAGACTCCGACGATCTATTGTTCCGGTCAGATTCAAAAGTAATACGGTCGTGGTAATAAGCAGGAGTGTTGCAATATTTTGTCTGAGTAAGGCAGTGCGAAAGCAAGTTTGCAATCTGCTGATACCGCGCGCGTAGAATACAAGCAGGCGCAGTGTTAAAAAATGACGAACTACGCAGCCTACACGGCGGTATTACTTTTGAATTTGATATGATTCTCAACAAAAAGAACTGTTTTCTCCAGTTGCTGAGGCAAGAGCAAGAAAACACAAAGCTGGTTCTTATTTAAGAGCTTAATTGTAATTGTTTCTTCACGGCTTCTATATTCGGCTATTTTATTCTATTATTGATTGTGCAATTTAAAGTTATTTTCGGTTAGCCCGCCGTATACCCTTGAATAGACTTCGTCCGTCGTCTTTTCTTACCATCAGGCACATTATTGGCCTTGCTAGCAGGTTCATTCACTATCCATACTTTGCCCTTTCCTGTAAGATGTTGAGCGGCATCGAATATTTGTTGGGCGTCAGATTTCCTGAAAACTTTCTTATTGAAAAGTTACAGTAGTTTCAAAGAACATTGGATACTTTATATATTTAAATGTTTTAAAAACAAACTCACGTAGCGAATAATATTATTATATTTGAAGTCACTTCTTCGAAGTACTCTTTTATCTTATTCTCCAAGTCATAGCCTAGGTCCAGTTCGATATATTGTTGAACCTGAAAAATGAAATCGTCTCCAAATTTCTTTTTTTATCAAAAACATAAATTGGGCTCAAATAAAATGTATTTGAAAAAAAAACTAAAATGGTTTAGCAAAACTTACGTGTATCTTATTGTCAATCCTTCGTTCTTCAAAAGATTCCACAAATTCTTCAGCGTTACCATCTCCTCGTACTATTAGTACAACAACCTAGAAAAACTTGAAAACTTTTATATCATTGAATTCTGAATCGTTTAGTCCAACTCAAGTCCGCAACCGGGATTCAAACTTTAGATCACATCCTCAGGGCTGGGAATTTCACGGGCCGGTCCGGGCCGGGGCAGAAAATTTGAGAAACGGGCCGGCCCGGCCGGCCTTTTCCCAGTCCTGCACATTATCACGCTAATAGTGGTTAGTATTTTCTAGAGCAGGCTTCAAACCTCATAATTCTTTGTGGGGAGATGAGTATTTTTCAAATTTTCAAGTCAATTTACCTGTCTATAATTGAGTCTTCTAAGAAGATGCATAAACACATAAGCCTCATCCGAATAGGCTGGAGTTGGACGAACGAAAGTAGGATATATCTTCTGAAAAACATTGAAACTTGCTAGAGTAAATCAAGTAAAAACAAAATTCTTTAAACAAGTTTAATAACTTACAACTCAATAACTTTTCCCGCTTTCAAAAGTAGAAATAAAGTTGCGTGCACCCGAATATTGAACTTTATAATAGAACCGCCTCTGCTCAGAAGATTCCCGAATGAATGGCCGAAACCGTGCGCCGAAGAAATCGACAGTTATTGTGTGATACGTGCGATTACAGGAATTAAATAACTTTAATAAATAAATAACAATAACTTATTAGTTTGAATTATTCTTATACCCACCTTTTTACTAAACTCCGAGTCCCGAACCATTACCCCAATCACTGGTAGTTTATAGAAGGAAAGTGACGACACCACTGATGAAACCAAAGATAAATACTGCCATTTAGTTGTCCTGTAAACAAAATAATAAGTAATGAACTAAGATGAATTTGTAATCATGATTTATAAAGTTATTTTAGCCCAATACTTTAAATATGTACTTGCAATATGAAAAATCTGACTTGGTTTCAAATAAAGTACTTTTTTTTTGATTTTCAAGCTAAAAATTTATAGTCCATAACGGTGTACTAGTTTGTGAAAAGTGAAAGGTGTACTAGTTTTATTTGGTATCATATCCAGAAAAAGACAAATACGCAATTGCGAAACGGTCTTTTGTTTGTTATAGACTATATAGTCTAGGTATTAAAACCAACTATAATTACAGTAAGAATGACTCCAAATATAAAACTGAACTACCTATGCACTGAAGTGGCAAAAATCACCGATGCAATAGACCCATTAACAATGTGATCACAAACAATATCGTCCGTTATTTGCAAGCGATTGGAAGTTCTGAAATAGAACATTCCTTTTAAAATTAGTTTCCCAGTGACTGAGTAACATTACTGAAAGATATGATAAACCTACTCTTTTGTATCGAGCGTCCCACCATCTATATACTCTGCCACAATAGTGTAATCTCCAATTTGAAAGCTGGTTGATTGAAATACTTCCAAAAAAGCATTCTTAAATGGAAAACATATTTGGTTGTACAAAGGTTATTTACTCAAATCTCAGACTTTGTGAGACTTTTTTCCCTTTCAGAGAATATTAATAAATCTTGAATTATAAACAAATTCTTGTTGTTTTACCACAATACTTGTTCAAACTCAGAAACTACAATAATTTCGGGTTGACCACTGATTCTCTTGATGTATTATCTTAAATACCCGTTTTAAAACACAAAACTTATTAGTTTTTTTCAATAAAAAGCCTGATTATTAAAAAACGCTCTGATTTCTGCCCCTAACTAACCCTGACACTATGTAGCGTATCATGAAAGTCATTCTCAGCAAATATAACAATGGATATTCTGTATTGCTGTGGGCTCGTCTGCGCATCAACTGATGAACTCCATAAAAGTAATAGAAAATGGTAGATCATAATTCAGTTGGAACAAGTAGGGGGGTACTAAGTTAGAAGTGGGCTTACTTTCAGAGGCAGAAGCTCATCGTTTAGATGATTGCTTCTAGCTAGAGACCAGCGAGAGAGCTGTCCACACCGCGTTTCCAAGAGAGGCGCAGATTACTTTCGGTAATAGAGACGAGACTCGAGCCAGGGGGGGGGGGGGTACCGGTCAATTACCCGCGCTCAACTGGCAGAATCAGCCACATTTGGAAGGAAAGGAGTTAAATTAACAACTAACGAACATGTGAAAAAGTTAATGGCATTAGCTAAAGCACCCACGCGCTCTGACAAGAACGCCTTAGAACAAAAGTCAGCTGGATGAGTTTTTAAAGTTTTTTTATAGAAACTCAAAAATTATGGCTTATTTTTAAGACAAGGAGCTGAAAAGAGACAAAATCGGTTTGCAGTGAGTTACTAATAAACCTTTCCTAAAGTTAACTAAAGAAAATTATACGATCTTCCTGTTTTCTGATGATTGAATATTACACGTTCAGATACTAGCAAACTTGGTTGAAAAAGGCATTTCAACTGAAATTTTACCGTTTTACTGAAACTTTTTTGAATGGAATAATCAAAAATGAATGTACGTTTAACTTTTTTATTGCAATTTGCTTACCTTTTTGCTATATAACTATCGTAATATCTGTGAGTAATAATGGAATATTAAAAAAGAAGATCGCCCAAAATGGTTCTGAAGGTTTTCGAAAACCGAAAATATGCCCAAAATTGCATAAAAAATACGCAAGTAACACTCCATTATTCCTCTAGATTCAGACTATAACTGTTCAATGGAACTACACTTTGTTCTTTACCACATAACTTGTTTTATAGAGTAGTTTGAAAACGTGTAAACACATATATTTTCGACTAAATAGTTTAAACCACGCTAATAATAGCAAATGAACTTTAAAAGAGTATGTGCGATACGACAGCAGCTGTTGAGCTAGCAATACATTTGTTTTGACCTGGATCACGTTTTGACTCGCGTCACGTCTTGAGCTATTGAGCTACAAAATAATAGAATCGGATATAGATGTTAGCCTGTTTCATTGAAATCATGTTCTTAAAATAGAGTGAAACTGTAATCCATCGGATACTACAGTAAAAATAAGAAGGTTCCTAACATATTTGCCTAAAAAACTCTAATTTCGAACTAAAGCTATAGTATATAACACACAAAAGACCGCAGAGCGCGGTGGTATACGAAGGCTTCCGCAATTGCGTATTTGTCTGTTTCTGCACATGATACAAAATAAACCTACTACAATAACATTTTTCTGACAACACACAAAAAATTTCGCATCGAACCATATAATGAAAGTTTAATTTTGTCACAAAACGAGCGATTTTTGAAATCTTAAAAACACCGCTCACTTCAGTCTTTTTGTGTTGTGGACTATATGTACTGGAGTTACGAACGATTTTCAGTAACGAAAGCCGCCAGGAACTTTTTAAAAACACATTAGGAACCAATACCCATATTAAACAAAAACGCAGCATTTCAAAGTTTTCAGCTTCTATTTTCAGATGTCGCAGTCGTAAAGCTAGAGTCTACTCTATCATCTTCTGAAAACAGCTAATTTTGCGGTTCTTCATTCTTTGGGACCAATTTGCTTTCTTGATAGCAAACATATTTATTGTTTTTGTATCAATTTCGTTGATCACAAATTACGGTACTCTAAATGTCATCTTATTTATATTAAAATTCCTAAAAACTATCAGAAATATCCCGCCAATCTCCACTTTTGATCCAAATATTGACAATAATCACACTTTTGTTGTTTAGTTAGCTTTTATCTCGTGACTCTTGAGCAGAATTCGTACTTATTTCAAAAACATCTTGTTGAGAAAAAACAAAAGTTCGTGTTAACTTTGTGTTTACCCCAGCAGACTACTGTCCCGGCATTAATCCGGTAGGATCTCAAAGAGGAGTATCTGGGAAAATCAGAAGAGTACTTTATTTGGTCCGTCGTATAACAGCCCGGAGGTGAAGAGTTACTTCAAGCCTCAGATATCAACTAGGTGTTTTAGTTGTACAAGTATTGGAGTAGCCGTTAGTGAAAAATGAAAAATACAAAAAAGTTTCAAACAGAAATTACAGTTTCAAGAAGGACATATTTGTTAGAAGGAAGCCGTCTTTGCTCAATGAATTACCGAAAACCTGCGCAGAAGAAATCTAATAGTATTATGTGATATGTGCGATTACTGTAAAAAAGATACTTTTTATAAAAACACTTTCGTTTGTTACAGAGTAGCCTTATCAAAAAAGTCTAGAATATGTAAAAAATTGTTACTCCACTAAATTTTGCAGCTGAATTTAAACCCTCTCGAAACACTGGAGTATCCAGACCATTCCAATTAAAATCCCTACACTGGCCACAACCCCGCGCCTGCTCTATTTTCACCACGGCTCCGGTTATTTATAACATCCGCATGATTAAATTTGAAACATCATAGTTCATAATGATCACATATGTTATTTTGAGTGGGTGTCGAATCTCCGGGAATTTAAGGGGCGGAGTCCTGGATCCGGAGGCGGAGTTAACTTGCCCTGAATATAAATCTAAATCAGAATAGGCGTGTCTTTATCTGAAGTGAAAAGTAAATTCAGTCACCTACTTGAGAAACCTCATTCCGAGCTAAAAAAGCACTAACTCTACGAAGTCGAATCATGGTTGTAAGTCAATTTTACTTAGAAATAAGTCAAATGCTATAGTTTTATGGACTTTCAAAAGATATTCTAAGGTTTTTTAATAACTTTTTCTTGTTTGATATTGAACAAATTTCTAACTATTAGCAGAGCTTTTGGATTACTAGGAAATTCTAATGTCATGTAGGCCCAAACCGTAGAGTGTTGATTTTTTAAATAAAATTTAAAAACATTGAACTTCTCTTACTATTTATTTTAGGCCGCTACATGCCAAGGTAAAACTCTTGAACAAATCGTGAAAGAGAATCCAGATGTAGATCCATACTTGTTGAAGAAATGGGAGAGAATTTTCAATGTATTCTTTGGTAAGTTTCAGTTTTACAAAGTTTTATAGAATATAATGTTTTATTTTTCTATTTTGTTTATATATATGAAATATATACTCCTTATTTTTAGATCGTAACCACTCGCATCAAGTCGATTGGGGAGATTTCTACCTTGTCGTAAGGGTAAGCGACTTTCTGCTTCTTCGAAAATTTGCAATCATTCAAAACTATTCTCAAAACTTTGTTTCTATTTTTAAATGTTGAATTCAGCATGTATAAAAATACCTAAATTTTTCACTGAATAACTATTTGAATCTGGTATTCTCCAACCTGGCCCACTATTAGTGAAGCCACCGCATTTTTTTATTATCACCGCTTTACACTCATCTATTCGAAATATCTTGTATTCTAATGAATGCAACCTACGAGTTGAGTCATAAAGGAAATGTGTAATATTAGCATAGAGCGAATGTATATTACTCTTCAGTACTTTTATATATATGTAATATTTTCTCACGTCATGCTGGCTCACAGGCTATATGAGAACAGGCAAACGTTTTCCAAAAACTTAGTATAATTTATGTTTAAAAGTGTGAATTTAGAAAGTTCGTGACATCTACGGAGCCGAATCAGTACAGCTTACATTCGCCAAGAATTCTCTTGCTGCTCTCTGGGAAGGCCTGTGCAAACTCGCCGATGCTGATGATGTGAGTTTATTTTAATCATCCTCTAATCTTTTAAGATGATCTAAACTTGTTTTCCCTAAAAATTTAAAATCAACCAGGTTTTCCGTATTTAATTTTCGAATAGCCTTATTCTAAAAACACTAATAAGCTGAAGTGTCTGACTTTGTTGGAACATTTTCTGAAAGTCTTAGAGTTTGCAAACCTAATAAGGAAAATAAAACGTGCTTCATTATTTATTAACCCTCTTCTAGGATCAACTCATTTCTATCGACGAGTGGATCACCCTTCTCAAAAAGGTTGACCCCAAGAAGGAGCCTAAATGGTTCAAGGACTACTCAACCTTTATGTTCAAGCTGTTCGACGTCTCTTGTAAGTTTCAACATATGGTACTAAACGACCAAATTACTTGTTTGTCAATATAAACAACTAATCTTAACACATTTTCTTTAAAAAAGTAGAATTTTATTATCTTTGCGGGGGCTCTAATTAGTATAATAAAAAGAAAAAACATTTTCTTCTGAGAGATTAACTATAAACAAATCAATAAACTTCTCTGCACCCACATATTTCTTAGGTGCCTAAAAACCAACTAAAATATATGGAGAATCGGTGGATTCGGAGAATTTTATTCAGAAGTGCATTCATTTTATTTAAAAGTGCTGCCTCCACTGGTCGTAGTATGGGACCGCCCGGTTGGGTGCCGGGGCAGATTTTGGCTGTCCGAGATTTGTTGCCCGGGCAAGCTAAAAACTGCCCATGCACCCACCCAGGCGTTTCTTTCTACGGTAACGGGACACATCGCTGGAAACCTAGCGTTAATACGTCCACTTAACTTGGCGTTGCCCTGGAAAGTAATATATTTCAAATTTTCGAATAATATTATATTTTGCCAATTTTTTACAAAATGTCATCTTCAGGCGACGGTGTAATGGATTTGGCTGAGTACACAGATGGAATGAACACTTATGGTTTTGACAGATTCGAATGCGCAGATGCATTCCAGAAAGTGGCTGTGGTAAGCAATAACAACAATAATAATAACAACTCATTTTATTAATTAGACTCGTATTGTCCATTTCCAAAGTAAATAGACCGTCAATACTTAATCAATAATTTGTACTATCTAAAACTTTGAATTAGGCCAAACTCTTTGGAGTATTTAGTCGAACATGATGTTACCCCTTATTTTTATTATTAGTTATTTTAATAGTTATATTACAGGACAAGAAAGGCAAAGAATGCAGAGAAATTTCCCCTGAAATCTGGTCAAAGCACTTCCAGGACTTGTTCTATTCAACAGACAAGAATGTCCGTGGAAATCATCTATTCGGAGTTATGAAGGAATAACTCCAGTAATATTTTGTAATTTTGATTTTGTCCCTAATCCTGTGAGTTTTGTACATATTGAAACATGTGAAATATTTATAATCTATTGTATTGTGGCAGTTTAATAAATACATATAAATGTGTTTTTCATCGAGTCAGCGGAACCCAACGACGAAGATGATGGAAGTATAGCTATTGAGTTCCTGCAGTTAACTGGCATTGGGGGGTATGGAAGTAGTGATGATTGATGGAACTGTAGTCTAGACATAGCATCCAAGATCTTCGTTTATGATAACGATTTATATCCTTCCATTGAGATTGTCTCTTTAGTAACAAATAATGTTAGAATTCCTCAAATTCTTCTAGGTAATTTTGTTCTGCTGTCAGATTATAGTATAGTTAAGAGTCCCGAAAGAATGTTTTCCAGTCTCCATAACCTGGTTAAAAGCATCCTATCGTAACCCCATACGTTAGTGCTAACATTCAACAATTAAACAAATAAGTAAAAAAAGATTTAAAATGTTTATTTCAATTTGCAAATGTATAATATTTAGTTAAAAGATGGTATCTAAGAATTATTTATCTGGAATTTTACCTCTTATGGTTAAATGATAAACAATATTCTCTATTTTACGATACAGAGGGATTCGTTGTTCAGTACCAAATGTCCTTCTTAGTTGAGCATCTAGTTCTTTTAATGTTTTCTGCAATAGATATGATTACGGATCGCTAATATGTATAGTCCGCTCAATGACACAGTCTATCCAAACATTGTTACAAATTGTTGAGTATACCGTGCATATAAATAGCTGCAGTAGCCGTTTGTAGTTAACATACCGCGTTGACGGTCTTCCTAATGGAACGTTTTTTTAGGAAAAACCTACCGGATTGCTTCCAAGGGGAATTTTTTTCTGAGTAAAATACAAACGGCGCCTACAGTCTAGCTATTAAAGCAGGCTATAGAATGCCAAGTTGTCATTGAATGAATTATGGCAATCGAAAGCGGGTAGAAATTGTAAGTTTCGAATTTCGATACTTTCTATAAACAGTTTAATTTGTCATTAAGACGACTTACCATCATGTTTTCCGTTTCTTTGTAAAACATCTCAACCTGGCGGTCAAATATTTGCTCGTGTTTTTCAATAGCGTCAAGAACGAACTTATATGCTAAATATATAAATAAGACTATTGCAATTAAGATTTTATAACGGAATTATTCTTCACTAGGAAACATACATGTTGTATATGTCATGTCCTTCCTTAATGTTTTTTTCAATATTTAATTATTTGTTAGATTCATTCAAGTCTCTCTTGATACTGGCTACCGTTCTTTCAGGTTCCAAAGTCGTTTGTCGGACGTGACAAAAGTATTCTATGCCCATTGAACCCACCTTCATTATCCATTGTTCCTTCGTACTTTATTATCATAGAATAGAGTCCGTTATTTGCTTCTCGGCTATCTTCGATATTCCATGTATTCCATCGACTTGGAATTACAAATTGCTTCCGGAATAAACTTTTGAAGATATCCTGAAAGATGATGTTTTTAAGCTATGTAGGATAAAAGTTGAGTAGTTTTGTTGAGCAATTCATCTTCGTATTAAAATTATAAACCTTGTACAATATTTTTTCACGGTTTTTTTGGTTAAATTAATGTTCACTGTATATTTTTGTCCAATTCCAGTGGCCGTATTTATCAATATTCCCGCCACGGGAAAGTCCCCGACAAAACGGTATTCATCAACGGTACCGTGAACGATTTTGGTTCCCGCGGGTTAGTAGCAGGAATAAAAACCATTCCCCCATGGAATATGTGTTTCCTTTCCCGTGGGGGGAACGTTGGTAAATACGGCCACTAAAGTAATGGATAAATACTCTAGACTAAATATAAGTTTATAACTTTTGCCACCTATTAAACTAAACTACCTTTAACTTTGAATCTCCCAGTTCAAATGCTCGTTCTAATATATTCAAAGGCAATTTCAGTAGTCCGTTTTCCAAATAGTCTTCAATATAACGTTCAATACGTTTATGGCAAAATTGGCTAAGTTCATCCACCAAAAACCGTTTGGAAAACGCCAACAGGTCAAATAGAAATTCCAGATGAAGACCTAAATTGCAAAATTTGTATGAAAGAACACAAGCTCCGTATCGCAAGAACCCACTATTTTTGGGACCAGGGCTGGGAAAAGGCCGGCCCGGCCCGGCCCGGGTAGATTTCCCAAAAGTCGGCCCCGGCCATAGTGTATTTTTTATATTGTAGCGGATATTCTTTAAAAAAGTTAGTTTTAGTGCTATTTTCTGGCATTAACGAAAATAAGGCAATAAGCTTTACCTATTTATGTTTTTTGATACCATTTATCAAAATATTCACCTAAATCAGTCGATTTTTCATAAAAATTATCCCTGCGCGGGCCGACTTCCCAAATTTTTGGCCCCGGGCCGGCCCGTGAAATTCCCAGCCTGGTTGGGGACCAAAGACCACGGGATCTGGGGGACCGAAAAAAAACCAAATTTCAATAAAAGTGTTGTAGCAAAAGTAATTTATACTTCCTATTTTTATTAGGCTTAGGCACCCATTCCACTCTTTTTTAACTTTAGATTTAAAACAATTTTTTGTTCCCCCGGATACATTGGTCCCCAAGATAATGGACCTATCGCGAGAGGACGCGTCTTTCCGTATAATTGAATGTACTGCTGAAGAAAAGTCTCAAAATGCACCGATTTAGCATTTATTTTTATATAATACCGCTGTTCAACATGACATAGTGTCGAAAACTATCGCTTCTCTATAGTATTCCTTAACAATTTACAAATAAATGCCATCGATAAGGATTTAGTATCTTAATGATTTGATATAATCATTCCAAACTAACCTCTCGAATATTTTTCCTTTCTTCGATTGTTGATTTTACTTTTGTTTGGATGCACAAACTTATAAAAGTATCTGAATTCTCTCGTAGAGACCTCATTCAATACGATTTCCTTCTGATTTGCTTCAGAAAATCGCCCATCGAACATAATCGAAAAATATTCCGAGAAATGACAAAGATTCTAAAAGTTACATAGTTTGAAACATTGCTCACATTCTGTTAGTTCGCGGTTTTTTATTCGAAGTTATAACACAAAGTATTTATATAAATCTGATAATAGGTTTAACTAATTTTATTAATACTATTTATAAAAATAGGTTAGTCAGTATCAACTAACTAACCTTGACATCGCAGGGAAATCGTTTACCATTGACGATGATATCAACTTTTCTTCTTGGGTTAGATCTCTTAGTGGAGTTCATTCTGGATAATATAAAGTAGAATTAACAATAAGAATTTAAAAACAAAATAATAGGGCTTGAGTCAAAGTGGGTTACACTTTTAAAAAGGTTATTTGAACCGCAATAGTGCAAGTTGTCCGTCTCCTTGCATAACGCTTATTGGCAATAGCTCGCATACAATATAATATGTTGAACATATGTTATATGGGTGACCTGACCATAAAGGTCTTCTAAAGACTATTATTAGTTATACAAAACACGAGATTACAGATATTTTGGGCCACGATTAGATAACAATCAATTTTAGGAAAATGTCACAGCTACGCACCTATGTCGCCGAGGCGGAGGGTTCAGTTTTCGGGGGGATTTGAACCATTGACCTCTAGCTTATGAGGCAAATCCTCCAACATCTTGATCACCTCGTCCCATGTTCAGGAACAAGGTTCTTGAACTATTGACAATCAAACTATGAAATTATTTATTATTACATTCATGAAAGTACATATTTGTTATATGTTCATAGTGTAGATTGGCAGTGTACGCAGAAGATCGTGTTCGCAATTGAAGGCAAAGAAATTGACTAAATTCTCCAGTTGCTCCTTATCGAGTGAGTAAGCTTCGGTATCCGGGATTCTCAGAGTTGCTGGATTTAGTGGAAGAACAACCTGTAAATATAAATTTTTAGCTTCTGAATTGTGTTTTAACATAATAAAAAGATGTTATAATTAATAATTGTGTCCATCTGAAGACCTAGGTTTCCAACCCGGTATCACGAGCGGGACGCTGTGTTATAAAAAATAAATGTACTTTTGAAGTAAACGCACCACGTCGACTGATTTTACATTCACTATTAATAACACTGCGCACCGCTCGCGATCCCACGCTGGAAACCTAGATCTTGAGATGAACTAAATACCACCAAAGATTATTGTTTTTACTACTGTATATCGGTGTTCTAAAAATTGATCGGTCCGCGCGAATACATTTTCCGCGGGTGGGGCCGGCAGCGGCATGAAAATATACAATTAGCCCAATTTTTTTACTTTTGCATGCAAAATTGATTTTAAACCAGAGGGCTCTCAAAATTGAGCCCGGCCCATATCAATTAAAGCAACATATTCGAATGTTTGAAATATGTCCAAACATTGTTTAGCTATAGTCCATAACAAAAAAATACTGCACTGAGCGGAGTTGCTTAAGTTTTCAAAAATCGCTAGTTCTTTGGCAAAATTAAACCTCCATTATATGGTTCGATGCGCAATTCTTTGTTTGTTGTCAGAAAAAATATCAATGTACTAGTTTTATTTTGTATCATGTCCAGAAAAAGATAAATACGCAATTGCGGAAGCCTA
>JAQGAV010000992.1:0-24692 GCA_034691345.1 Phasmarhabditis papillosa | reverse complement strand
ATGCCACCCCTTACGCCACCCAAACGCCACGATAATGCCTCGAATCATCGCGTGCCACTGGCGCCCAGTTTCCTGAGATTAATAATATAAAATGCCGTAAAATGCAATAGATTATATATATATATATATATATATATATTCATTTGTAATATTTATTGTATGTATGTAATGACAAAAAATTTATCCCAACCTTTACGAACAGTGCGCTCCTTCTACAAAAAAAGTAAAAATGAATAATTTATAATTTGTACTGCATGGAATATCTATCTTTTTTTAAAAGAATCACAGAAAAATGTTCAAATGCGGAATAGTTCTTATATGTTTTACGTTTTTGATAAAGTTACCTTCTTGTATCTTTTAGGTACTGAATCTGTTTGGCGCTAGTGTATTTATGATTATTAATGTCGGAGGTTCCTTCAGCCAGTAATCAGTCACCACTGGTCGCAGCTCTCAATACTCCCGTGCAATCGGTTAGTTAAGATTATTGTGTTATGATTTTTTTTTACATATACCATGTGACGTCGAATTGCAGATAGTATAATCCTTGCAGTCATATCTCGTTAAAAAGTATGTCTTGTATACTTATGTTCTATAACAACTTTAAAGTCTACGCATTTCGCTAACCAACGAACTAACTTTGTCATTGTATTCATGCGGATTTAACTCTGCATGTTATTTTGAATCTGTAAAGTTTCCTTTTTCTGTCATATGACTGATCTGAATTTGTCCTTCTCAGAATGCATCCTATGTCTAACAACCACCATCCCGCTGGTCCCGGTGGTCGTCCTATGTCTACCACGCCAAGTGGAGCTGTATGGTTCCAATCGCCTGCTAATGTACCGTGTGGTTTGAATTTGCCTGATTGAACTAACCTAGATTGTTTATTTTAAAGATTTTTTTTTTGATTCTGTGCATTTACTTACCATTTCGTAGTTTCAGCAACATACAATTCCAAATCAGCATGACGGGTTCCCTATGCAGGGAATGATGCATTCTACCCCTGGACCTGTGAGAACACAAACAAGTAAATTCATAGTTTATGCTTCACTACAACCTCATTTAGTGCGTCCTAACATCAATATGGTTCCATATCCACAACCAAACGGTACGCCAATGCAGATGAGACCTCCTCAAGTTCAGAACCAAATGATGATCAATCAACATGTCAACATGCCGATGAACCCTGGGTCTGTTCCAGTGCACCAACAACAATTTCATCCTAACGGTCACCAACAGGTTCTTGCAATTATAATTTCTATTAATTCCTAGTTCCAGATGATGGTTAGACCACATCCACAACCTGCTTCAGTATTACCTCCTTCTTCCACTCCTGGCCCATCGCATTCCTTTCAGGTAGTAGGAATCTTTGTTTTCTCACACTGTTTCATTGTTCCCACTTCTTGCTTTATTATCTATTTTTCAGCAACCTCCTATGCTGGCCTTACCCCAAGTGCAGCAGCCGATTCAACGGCCACCTTTCATCGGCGGCTGTGGGTCTATCATTGATAAGGTTAATTTATTTAAAGAATGTTTTATTTCTTTTTTTCTATTAAGATACGATTAGATGATTTGACCAAACAGATTGATAAAAGTACGGTACTTGAAGAGAATGTTAAAGAAGCTCTGATTGATTTGGCAGACGAATTTGTTGACGAGGTATATATTTATAATCATAAAATATTAAAAATGATGTGGCTAACTGCCTGAGATTGCAAGACTGGACTGAGAATTACTTCATTTCAGGTGATTTCTAAAGTATGCAGACTAGTTCAGCATAGGGGAAATCAACGTCTAGAGGTGCGCGATGTTGAACTTGTCTTGGGTATGGTCTGTAAAATGCCATTCGTAAGTGCAGAGATTTAAGAGAGGAATTTATCGTCCGTTTCAGGTACCAAGGGCTAATGTTCAAATTTTCGGTCAACAGCCCACTCAACTACCTCGTATTGATGAAAAACCCCCCACTGATGCGCATAAGCAACGTATGATGTTTGTAAAGAAGAATATCAAAAAGTTGTAAATTGTTGTGTTATTATTAGATCTCCTTTACTATTGGGCTACCGGTATTTAGTTTAAAAATAAAACTGTACACTGATTTATCTGTGTTTGCTCTTGTATTTCCTCCGTTGAATACTTCTATGTGTATGATATTGATCACTATGCTGTATTTAGACATATTCTGCAAAATGAGTGTGGTCTAGTAGTGCAGGTAACATCGAACTGAGTTCCTGGTACTGGAGTCTTTCAGTCCTCAACGCCAAATGTTGTTCTCCTCAACAGTGGCGATTTTTCTTATCGCATGGACGTCACTGTTTCTTCTCGATTATGTATTACGCCTAATGCATTTTGTACCCTATGTAGAATTTGCTACAAAACATGGATTGGAGATCTCAATGTTCCAGGTAGCGCTCTGCTCGTATGTCACTTACAATAACTTTTTAGCTTCGTATATATACGTCGCGGTCAGATCTACCGTCACACCCAGCATATAAGAGCTCCGACAAATCAGCTTTACGTTGTCTTCAATATTGTTGGTTTGCGATTGGGGCAGTTACAGCTGTTTTGTCTACTGTGATAGTCACCGGATATCTTGCTTATTTGGTTTTCCATGGTACGTTTGTTTTTTAACCCTTATTTCGTTTTGTAATCTTACCTGTAGAGATTTCTGTCATTGCTGCCACTCGTCCAGCTGTTGCACCCTATCGCTCCATGCACAGCCTCATTACCACAACTTCGGAAAGTGCCAAACCAAAGATGGATGAGGTACTTATCTGGTATATTACTATATTTTCTTTACAGCGTAATTTTAGTCGGATATCATTTCTCCTGATAGAATTGAATATGACGTCCTCGACATGCCGGAACAAAAATCAAAAGGTATTCCAATTTTCTAGTTAACTATAACTTTAGCAATATACCTAGAGTAAAGTAACGTCTATAACCACGAAGTCAACGTCATTTTGACGTCGGGGTGTATATAACATCAACGTCATGACGTCCATCATGACATTCAGTCTGACGGACGTCAACTTAACGTTGTACCTATAGACACTTTGACGTCAACGTCAACATCAAAGTCACTTTTGACGTTGAAGTAATAGACACTCTGACGTCACCGTAATAGCATAGCTACCCTCAATGTTATGGTTTTCCATTAACAATACAAAAAAGTAGCAACAGTTCAACAAAAAAACATATCGAATTTCATGGAATGACGAACAAAAAGCAAGAGAAAGAAAATTGTTCAAAACTTCTGTCAGGAACTGCACCCTCGCCCAAAAATATTTCTTGCTTTTGTTACAGATTTCCTTTGCACGATTACTAGAATAATGAAGCTTAGAATATATGAAAAACTTTTGAAATCATAATCACAATTTTTTTCAAGTTTAGTTTTTATTTCATATTTTCCGTTTTGTATTCAAAAATGATCGTGACGAAGCAAGTTTCGCACCATACTTGAATGCACGGGTAGTTTTGACGTCGAAAAGTTCTAAATAATTTGAACTCTGAAAATACAAACGTTGACGTCTGTGGTTATAAACACCTCTTAAACTTATACTAACCACACTTTTTTAAAATTTTCCCTTCCTAGGGCTTGTTCCTATAATTCCTGGGGTAAATCTACCATGGTCTCACATGCCCCTTTTTATGATAGTCCTCGTCTTCGCCGCAGTACTTCATGAGGTTTGATGATATGTGTCATTTATGATAAATATACTTATTTAGTGGGGTCATGCCGCGGCATCATCCCTAAATGGAGTAAAAGTCAACGGATTCGGTCTATTCCTTTTTGCAGTATATCCCGGAGCCTTTACTGAAATAGACCCAGCCTCTCTTAGTAAGTTTTGATGTCCGTATTTAATTCAGCTAGTAGAATCATTTGCTTTCATTCAGTTTTTGTTTCAGAGAGATCTTCTGCAATCTCTCAGTTAATGATATTCAGTGGAGGAATTTGGCATAATTTGGTTCTTGCATGTTTCGCATACCTGCTGTTTGCTGCATCTCCTTTGTTGATGACACCTTTTTACGCTACCGGTGTAGGAGTTACAGTATTCGGTAAATCTTTACATTTATTTTGTACAAGAGTTGTTTCCGTAGATGTGGACAGTAGATCCGGGCTTTATGGACCTTCAGGTTTAGTTACTGGTTACGTACTGGATGGTATAGATGATTGTCCGACGAAATCAGTAAACGAGTGGAGGTACTGTCTTTTTCAGCCGGAAATTACCATGCTTTATTAAAGGTCGTGCATACATAAAATTTCTCACCGTCCCGATAATGGTAGATGTGTGAACAAGACTGTTTTTGCGAATGCTCTCGCTGAAAACGTTAGTTATATTGAAACTTTTTTCTGATCGCTGTTTTAGACTATTTTTGGTTCTGATGAAATACATTGCTGCGCAGGTTTCACAAATATAACCCATGCACATATGTGCTTTCAAGCTTCTTTTGCTGTTGAACGTCACGAGACAACTGTAGCACGCTCCTTGAAAGATGTTCTTGGAAATGTTCAGGTTATTTTAACCGTTTTTTTCAAATGATATTGTGTTATTTCTAGCCTCGACAGGAAAAAATGTTTGATGTGGTTAGGCAGTATAGCTGCCTCTCTGCAAAAATGGTTACTGATCAAAATATCTGCAATACATCAAATCCATGCGTAGATGTATGGTTTTACGTGGAATACATAATCATGGTTTATTAAGGATGAGCAAAATGAAAGTGTTTGTGTTGTACCGGCTCTGTTTAATGGTACTCGTCTAGTTAGAATATCGGTAGCAAATCATCACCGATCGGTACTCTATGTTGGTAATATTGCTGAGGTATTTTAATGTATATAAAATATTCCAACGTTATTGCAGCTTTTATCTTTCGTGTCATTACGGGATTCTGTAGCAAGATGGGGCTTTATTCCATTTTTTTCTTTAGAACTGGTTGAACTTTTTCCAAAGGTAAGTAAATGTTCATTTTCATTTCTACTATTTTCATTTTTGCAGTATTTGTTTACTCTTTCTCTAGCACTGGGCGTTCTTAATTCGGTCCCCTGTTACGCCCTTGATGGGCAGCATATCACTTCAGCACTCATATCTCTATTCGCCCCGAATTTAAATAGAAGGTTAGTGGAAATAAGGGGTCTCCGTATAAGACATTTTTCAGGAGAAGCAGACAGTTCACGTTTTTCATATTGCTTTTTGGAACCTTGTTGTTATTGATGAACATTCTAATCGGTTTCGGAAAATTTTTATTCGCTTAATCTTTCGGGTACTATTTAATAAATGTTAATTTTTTCCATGGGTTGATTTTACAGCAAGAAGAATGAGTTTTCTTTCATCTAGAAAAGGGATTGTTAGAGGCATATTGATTTGGAAAAGGCCACCTCCAGAATTTGCCGACGCATAGATGTCACATAGCTCCTTTCTGCGATACTTGATCAATCTAGTCTCACAGGATCGAATACTTCTACCTAAATGTCTATAGTTGTTTGCTACTGTCAGATAGTTTACCTATGAAAATTGTCCTCAGAACTACCGGTGAGCTCATGATATGTGAGACAAAGGGTACCACCGAAGTAAACAGATGAGCAACGGAAGTCTCAATACGCACCATAAATACATCACCATCTACTACTTTAACCTAAAAATTTAACGAGCGTGGGGCAGTACACATGCGCAAGACTCCACTCCGCGGTATCTTGAAGCATAATACTACTTACAAGTAGAGAGTTCTTGACCGCGGCGACTCCCAAATCTCCATGAAATTCTGATATTAGTTTAAGGAAGCTTACATACAGATCTCTATTATTTAGAGATTTCTGTGAAGCGTCTTCCGAAATAGCCTCGATTAAATGATATCTATTCTTAATTTTAACCATAATACCTGCAAATCAGAATCACTATGAGACAAATATGGGGGAAGAAAATATTATTGACGACTGGCACAACCAACGTGTATGAAATTACTATATAACTTGATTGTTTATTTCCCTATCAACAAAAATAATAAATAGTAAACTATCCCTGGCAGTGTTTATACCACCGAGGAAAAGCGACGGTATCCTTGATATTGCGAACACCCAATAAAACCTGAATGGAATCAAGTAAATGTGTGAAAATAGGTTTCTAACCTGGATCAACCTTTCGAAGCCCAGTCCAAAGCCAGCTGAAACTGGCTTCCCCCTTTGTCGACATTCTATATACCAGTCGACTTTATTGTTTCTATCCTTCAATTTTTGAATATCATCTTCCCTGATACTGCCACCAGCTAGTTCACCTACTATTGGACAAACAAAATCGAAGGACATGGTCTACAGCATGATTATTATTCAATCTCAATCACATAAACTGACTTCATTATTACTTTTCGTCCGTTTCATGTAAAATGGCTTCTGGTTAACTGGAAATTTCGTAATAAACAGAGGCGACTTGAAGTGCTCAACCTAAAGATGCATATACCAGACGATAAATATAGTGCAAGCAAACCAAGATAAGCTCATGCTGCTTTGTCAGTCCATTTTCTGTTACATTGTAACCACTTGAAGCAAGTATAACCAGCGCATCTTCATAGCTTACACGTGGATACCGTGGAATATCCAAGAGATGCTGTAGATTTTCAAGATGTTGCTGTAATACAAAAAAACAAGTAATATTGTAATTATATTACCGACGTTATTGGAACGACCACAAAAATCATGCATCTCTGCGACTATTTTGCTGTCATTCAAGCAGAACTTGAGGAGAGATCGAAAGTAATCCTCTGTTATATCACATATAATATCCAACGACTGAAGAATATATTACAGCCATTTAAAATAAAATACGAACATTACATTACAAAAAGCAATTTCAACTTCCAGCATCCTGAATTCGGTAAGATGGCATGAGCTTTGTTGTTTGTCTGCCCTAACACCGGAGCTAAGAGTGTACACCCTGGGTATACCACTGAAAACATATGCAAACAGTGGATTAACTATATTCCAACCTAGTTATGGCCTCCAAGTGTAACTGGCTGCTTACGGATAAGTACACTGTTTTCGAGGAACCAAAAAAATCCCTGCCATCTGGACTCTGACATAAACAACTTAAATACTGACTGGGTGTTTTAAAAACCTTAACCATAAATGTTTCACCAGCACCTTCACAGTCATTGGAAGTAAGTAAAGGAGTGTCCACATGAACAAATTTATGCTCCTAAATAATTGCACAATAATTATCAAACTCAATTTATCAAATATTTACCTGGAAGTATTCGTGTGTTTTCATAAGAAGGTAAGATCTCAATCGCAATATTGCTGCGAATATATCCGAACGACTACGAATATGTATCTGCTTCCGTAGAACATCGGCTGACATTGATGAATATCTTGGCTGCAAATAAACAAATGTTGATAATATTGCTTCATATTGCTTACATTCGAATCCTTAGCTAATAATTGCAATGATGTCGCTTGCAGCTCCATTTGCTGCTTTCCACCAGCGCTGGCAATCCAGTTACCTCCAACAGTAACACCACTGCCAACAGACACTAAAAATGCTATATGGATACAAACAAACTTCTAATGTGCAAAACATTTACGATTCCTAATAAGCACTACACTCACCATCATTGCACATGTCTTTAGGCACTACAACTTGTATGATGTCCGATGATAAACCATCTTTTAAATGCAGAAATGTAAGTTTGCCACTTTTATGAACCTTGTCCACCCAACCCTAAATAAAGAAGACTAAAATATATTAATGAAAATCCTACTTGTATTTCTATACTCGTAGCAGGATGAACCGTTGACCGTATATCGCTTACTGTTTTGGGGAAAATACACCTTTTTGAACAGCGAATCAATAGTTGCGGCAATTTCATACTTCTGAAAAGTCAACTCATACAAAAAAATTAAACTCTTCGAGGGTGATTGATTGGGTTAACTTGTACAATGAATATCAAATACTCATATATAATTGGCATATGGAAACCTGAAATAGACCCCAGTAAAATAAACGTCCCTCCTCTTTTGAATTTAATTTTTAGCGGCACGACTCCCGTAACGAAATGATGATCTAATTGAGGGCAGCAACAGAATTTGCATCAGTGAGGTTTTGAGTGAGGCGTTCTTTTGCTGTTATTTTTTTCGTATGGTTTTGCCAAGTTTTTTATTTCTCTTGTTTTCAAGTACAAAAATCAACTATATTTGACATGTATTCCTTCAGATATGAAGTTCCTGCTCTCTGCGTCTAGAAATATATCGCGATCACTTCGCGTTGTGAACGGAGTTTGTGCTCAGTCCCGTACTTTCGCACTCACTAGACCAGGTTTACAATTAATTGGTACTATTCAATTGAATTATATTCATTCAGCTTCTTCTGTTACTCCTGAACTTACGCAAGCTCTCTCCAGAGAAATTCAGGCTGAAAAGGAACTTTCTTCTTCCAATTTGGGGGTGAAGGGTGGTTTCCCCGGATTTCAAATAACTACAAACCAGGCCGAAGTTCGTTTAACGAAGCAAAGTGGAAACGAAAGGTTAGGTTCCAATTCATATTAATTACTATGCTGGCTTAGTATTCTCGTTGTCTTCAATGTCAATCATTCCGTCGATATGGATGACGGTTACGAAGACGAAGTGCAGCCTGAGGTAGGATACAATGTAGGAATCTATTTAATTTGTATCAGGCTGCTCCCGTTCCTGTAGCGCTACCGCCTTTCACAGTCGAAATCACTAAAGGTGATGATAGACTATGCTTCCATTTGGAACTTGTGGAGAGCGTCGATCATCAAGGAGAATGTAGGACGTACAGTTGAATTATCGTATAGATTTTTTGTAATTCAGATGACTTCCGTGTTGAGGAGTTCTATGTTGCTCCTGCTGTGAAGAACGGTGCCGAGGACGTAGCCTCCGAAGTCTACGCTAGCAGTGGAAAATATATTGACCCAGTGAGTTTTCTTTTGTGATACGATATATATGTCATTAAGACAGAGAATATTTTGAAGCTTTAAATTATCAAATATAAAAAATTTACAGGATCTCCATGACCTACTTTTCGTTCGGTATCTTGAAGAAAGAGGACTTAACGCGGATTTCTGCAAGAATCTTGTTGCTTATGCCACGCACTATGAACATTCACAGTATGTTGGACTCCTTGATAAAATTAAGAACTTTGTCGGAAAGTAAGTTGCTTTTTATTTACTGAATTTTTAATTTTCAACTAGGTGTGTTAGGACTGTTATGTGTTGTTTATTGTTGTTGGTTATAAATTTTTTCTTTTTTTTTGGTTTTTGGCTTTCTCGTAAAATCAATTGCTCAGATTTCTTAATATTTATTTTGCTAGACTTAGAATTGATAGGTTTTAGTATTCTTCTTGGCCATTTTGATCCATGATTGAATTGCCGACTTTTCAACAGCACGGACTTTGCGGATCTGAAAAGGATGATTACCTCATGTTTTATTCATGTGCGGGATTTTGGGTGTCGGCAGCCCCTTGCTAGCTCACCGAACCTGGGCGCTTTTTGCATGGAAAATGGCAATTGGTTGATTTGCATTTAAAATGTTTTTGGTTTGCACAAAAAAGTCTGCGTTCATCTTGTTTGTCTTACCTCTTCAGTATCATCGGGATGAGCTCCTCGCAAATCGTAGTGGTGTGCTCCTTCTTTAATTATTATGGACTGGATGGTGCCTTGGGTCACCGTTTTCATTGACCATCCTCCTCCACTCCATGGATCAATATAACCATTTCTGAAATTGTTTTAATGCACTGCGGGCTGAATGTTCCGATCTGGCAGGCTGCCAACGTCAACGAGTGTGCTTTTACTCGCAATGCATATTTTGGGGTTTCCAGATTTAGCGATAGACGTCGTGTTTTTTTCAGTATTATTTTTTTCTGCGATGGCACATGCCACTAGATCCATTTTATAGTGAAAACATGAAACAACAAGATCGTAAGTAAGGTAAAAAAACTGTCTTAAACAAAATTGTTTTCGGGTCGGGACCCAATTATCTATTCTCTGTCCACTCTTCAATCAAAATTGCGGCTGGACGAGAATGACTGTTTCGACTCGCTGTGAATGATAATTTGTGGCTAAACGAATGGAAGGAGAACTTACGAGAAGACGATGTTTGAAGCTGTGGGGAACTTCGTGCCATACAGCTGTGTGGCCCATTGTGGACGTAGCATCGAGCGATCAAATCCGATTTTGCCAAACATAAAAGAACCACTCATAATTGCTTGTATCTACTTATGAAGTTCTCAGCTGTTTGAAGGCAGAGTATACTCAAAAAATGATTCTTATTTTGAGTATTCAGACGATAGAACTATTAATACGGAGTTGCATTATGCAGATAATTTTTTAACGATCATTTTAAGCAGGGTTGCCGAAATGGCCGGCCATACCAGGCTAGATCTCTCCTTCAAAAACCTTTCAGGCGAATACCCCCGCCCCACAATACCAAATTGACCTAGTGGGTGACAATAGTTATATACGCCCCAAGACATTTTGGTATTCAAAATGATGTACAAAAAAATGAAGTGATGTGGTTTTTCTTCAACTTTTATCCTATATATTTTTTATATAAGAAAACTAAATTTGTGGGTGTACTATGCCTTTAAGTCAAATGATTTCTGTCTAACCACTCGTTGCAAGAATCCAGATAAGCTTCTACGATAAACGGACAGTCTCTGGGGAAAAAGTCGTTTGGTGGACCACTACTGCATAACGGCATCGTCATTTCGGTACAGGTCTAAATTTTAGAACTAAGTATTGATCCGCTGATTTTTGGGCAATGTGCTGTCACATTATTGCATTTGATATGAAATATCCTTTTACCATTGGTTTTTACCAACTAATTATATGCTAGGCTATTGTGGAACTATGGTGATCGATATTATGCGCTATAGAATATTTCCCTTTATATATAGACTATTTATATCCATATTTTTCACTATTCATAATTTTTGTTTTTGTTATCTTTAGATTGCCTACCTGCCATGGCCATCCGAGAGGGTCTCCTAGTGCTGCATATCCTCCTTCACAGACCTTTGAATTAGCACACAGCGAGTTTACCTTTCCCGTGTAGTTGTAATACAAGTTGGTTATCTAAGGTAGCTGCAGTTACTCCATAGAAAGTTTACAGTATACCTGATAAAGTTGATCTGCCGCGGCTTCATCTGTTTTTGAAACATTGGTAAAAAATTTACAGCTTTCCTATAGAAATATATTTTGGTTAAATTATGCCCTGGTAATAGGGTAGTATGTTTTATAGTTCTACTTGTGGCTAAAAAGTGGTTAGAATAGAAATATGCATATACTATTTGAATGTAAATACATAAAGCCGTTACGCAAAAATTTTCAAATCGGAATATTCTCAGAAACTTTGTTTCTCTAGATAGCCCTATTGAGGAATATTTTAAAAAATATTAATAAAATTTTGAGTGCACCCTTCTTATAATTATTCTTATAGTTAAAATAAACACCTTGACTGGCCATCCTGGTAGCGGCGATAGGAAGTTACTTGGATAAGGATAGTTAACCATCGCCATGCTCTCAAAGACCTCCCTGAATGTTAAAATATACAAAATAAAACACTTTGGTGGCGTAACTAAAAACGAGGGATCAGTTAAACTTTGCTTGATATTCTATTGACGCGGACTTTTCTGTAATAGAGCTAGGCGGCTACAACTTGATTCAGCAAGGAGTTAGTATTAGCCAATCTCAATTTATATATCGTCAGTATATTCGGTAGAATATTTGCTAAACTTAGACGCACTTACTTTACATAAGCAACAAGGAACTTGTAATCGGCCGCATTCTCCAGTTCCGACTTCTTTTCCAGTTTAAAAAGTTTGTTCAAATAGCTCCGTCCATTTGCTTAAATAGAGTACGTATTATCTATTACGGCAGTACTGCAGCACAGAGCTGGTTATCCGGCCGGCCCGGCCTGAGTTTCAAAATTTCAGGCCGGGCCGGGCCTCTGATGCAGCAGTTGGCACGAAAAACCGCGCATCGCGTCGCCCCCAGCGGTCGCACGCGGAATTCAAATTTGTCAGATTTTTATCAAGTTTCACTGTTGTTTAACAGAAATAAATTACGCGGAATTCGGGAAACTCGAATATAATGTTTATTTTTATTGTTCGTCGTGGCTGCTACCAATGGCTGACAGGGCTGACGGTTTTTCGAGCCGCCTGCTGCAGTACTACCCCTATTACACTGTGTTTAGCCGTTCAGCAAAATGTAATCGTTTAAGGAACCTTAATATTAGTTCAGGTCTTTTCTTTAGGTGAAATTACTACTAGAACAAAAGGATACCTTGAGGACGACCCATTATCCGGCCAACCGGATTATCTCTGAGTCGTCAACAGCAATATTGTTTTAAAATTTCACTAACTAAAGCTGTTCATTCCAGAAATGGGAAACAGTTTAGGTGCAGTCTTTTTCGTATTAGTTTCTATACTATGCAGCAAAAACTTGCGGGAAGAAAGCAGTGGCGGGAGTTTCTCGGGTCGGCTCGGGCGATTGCCGAGTTTTGGACAGTTCGGCCCGGGCCGGCCCGATGTCAATTGTTGCTCTAAGAATTGGGAATTTCCTGGGCCGGCCCATTCCAGTTCGGCCCGGGCCGGCCCGATGTCAATTGTTGCTCTAAGAATTGGGAATTTCCTGGGCCGGCCCATTCCCACCAATGGAAATAAGCTAATAAGCTGGAAATTAACTTTTTTCATTTGATAGAAATTGGAAACATTTCCAGAGTTGACCGCGCCAATCCAAACAGCGAATGATTGTGCAAAATACGGTCAGAAGGTTCGAAACGATAATATAGAACACAAAAAACCTACCAACTTTAACAGACATTTCTGCTCAAAACCTTGCAGAGCAGAGAGTACTCCAAAAAAAGAGTTTGGGGGTTAGTGATCTTTTTGGCGCCTAAGCCTAATAGTGTTGTTCTCGTCGATAAAGCAATTAATACTAAGTTGAAATATTAAGATCGAATTTTTTTTACGATCATTTTAAGCGGAGTTATGGCCATTTGAAAATACTGGTGTTTTCTTTTACTGTGAGGAATTATTTCTCCTTAGTTATTTTAACATGTAATAGAAATTCGAGGTTGTCTAGAGCTTAGAACCGTAAGACGGTTGCTCAATAATGGTATATGTATAGCGAACAAAAGGCATAACAGAACTTTGCTACAAGTTAACTTATCCTTTACAGCCGCAAATTACCTACTAATTTGCTTACATTATTAACACATTTCATGTTTTAGTTTTACCGATTCCAGTTTTTTTTTAGTAGAATTTTTTTGCTCAAAAAAATCTTTAATCTTATTTCATATTTGGCTATTCACCTATGAGAGCTAGTAGCAAACTTTTATTTTTGATTCCCGTTATACAGTTGTCCTTTTTCCATAAACTTTCCCGAAACGCAACGCAGAATACGCTTACTAGTGCGCATCACTAAACACAGACTCCGCTCAGAATCAATATTTTCGTAACAAATTTCAGAATAGTGTTTTTGCCCTATCTTCTACCTCCATATCAAATTCGGTTTGGAAACAAAAAGTGTCCAAAGCCATGACAAAGGGACGGCGACCGCTGCTCTTTAAATAGATAGATCTCATCAAATTATCCCTAGCAAAGTTCTCCGCCGTTGAAAAAAATAAAATCCCAAAATCGGAATCGGAATATCTTGCACTTTTCCGGTGTCCGGGGCTGACAAAAAACGGGACGAGCAGGGTTGGATAAGACTGGTAAGCTGCTAATACTATAATAGTAGCCATTGATAAGCCTTATATACTCTTATTAAGAAAAGACGATAACAAGTCAAAAACCTGTATAATATCTCAAAAGTCCCAAAGAGACCCAGCATACGTCTGCTAAGATTGATAGCTACAATAGTTGTATCTATTAACTAACACTATTATTTCTCTCTCTACGAAATTGTAAAGTATTAAGAATCAGCTATCCTTTTTCATTTCTTATTGTTAGGAATTAAAAACATTTACTTTGAGCTATTTTTTACTATACTATTTGACATCACATAGTGTTAGGATGGAACTTCAGGAAGACCCCTTTCTAAAATTATCCGGTAGTAGCTTTTTATATTAACCGGGCATTCGTTCATAAATTGGACACGAAACCCCACCCTACTTAGTATGTCTACTACCCAACGTTATCATGTTTCTCTATACAAAATGGTAACGTATATATTTACAACAAAACTACATGGGCGGTCCAACAATGCTTCCTACTTTTATTTTTATGTTTTTGTTGATTAAAAACGTTTTTGTTTAGATGGATTTGAGGATAAAAGAGCGTTTATCCGTCTTTAGATAATAAGGATATACCTACCGGTTTGCGCCAGACTCTGAATGGCCGTCCAGCCTTTCTCAATTGCTTTAAAGTTACATCCGGAAGCAACAAATGACCGTGTGACAATCTACAAGAAAGCTAAATAGGATGAGCTATGATAGTCTATCTAGCCTTCTAGTGCTAGAGGTATGGACGGACAGAAAGATTGTTTGAACGAATATGCGACAGGTACCCACAAGTTCAAAATACAAAGCTCAGAACTCGAGGAATTTTGGTAAGGTTCAATCTTTCAATATATAGTCAAATGCAAAGTAGCAATTATAGAAGACGAGTTAAAACATTTCAAGGCATCTTAAAAAATAGTCATAAGAAAAGGCTCTTGAAAAACCATATACTAGCCTAAAAATTAGAAAAAAAGGTATTACAATGGTTTATTCTTTAATTATGCTTTCAGAAAATCTGTAAACACTTTGGATAATAAGAATAAACAAGAATTGGGAACTTTCAATAATAATCATTTGGGAAAAGTAAGTAATACTAGTTACCAGAAATAACAAACGTGGACTTAACTGTTTAACACATCTATAGACTAAGGATATAGTCAGATTTTAAATGACTCAAAACATTAACAAGATCTTGAACTGAAATTTGTTGAATTAATTATATTATGATATTTATTTTAGATGCTTCCAACCACCAGCACATCTCAGGATGAATTACCTTATATTGATGATAGTCTTGATAAGTTCTTCTATGTGTATATTTATATACTCTGGACAGTTTCAGAGATTAAACCCTTTGCATGTCCAATTTGCGGTCGAACATTCTCTCGATCTTCCCATATGAAGATTCACAAAAAATTTCATTTGGGTAAGTTATTCATAAACAGTTAAATAATATGCAATACATTCGAAATGTTACCGTATTTACTGAAGTATAGTCTCAGAATTTATATTTCTTTACAATTTTTTAAAGTTCTTTCACTGAATCCGTTTCAACTTTAAAGGAAGAAATGATAAAAAAGAAAACTTGCTTACATTTCCCGGTTCAATCATATTTTCTTGTAATAATATACAGTTCACATATTTTTCCGTTCTAGGATTCCACGAGAAACTAACCCTTCCTGAAGATACCACTGTACAAAACAATAAGAAGTATGTTACAAAATCTTGAACAAGTCTAGTATTATAGGCAAGTTGACTAAGTAAACGCTGTTGTTTGAAGAAACGAGTAATAAATATGCGTTAGCGTTCATATTTTAAAGTTAAAATCATTGACCTTTCGATAAAGGAAGAGTTCGATTAACGGTCATATCAGTTTTTCTTTGTCAAATTGAAAACAATCATGTAACATGAATAAAATATCAGATTCACCCCCACAATAACTTGTTATTATTTCAGGCAATGATGATATGTTCCAGTGCAATTGAGAATGACGTATATATCCAAGTTTTTTTTTAAATTATTACATTTTATAAATGGTTCTCTGTTTAAACTGTTATTTATAATTAAATAAATAATAATGTTACTATCATTCTTTATGTATAAAAATGTAAAACTTTGTTTGGAATAACTTTATAAATAGGGTTTACATTTACCTTTATAACTTTCATAGGAATATGTTGTAATGGTGATATTAATCAGAGCTGGTCACCGGCCCGGAACGGCGTCGAATTTCGAAAACTAGGCCGGGCGGGCCGGATAACCACGTCTTCTACGAATGATGCATATTAGGAAAAGGAAACTAAGATAGCAATAATTACAGCAAAAATTAATATTTCATCCACAAGAATATCTAGCTTGCACAGTTTCTGATGTGAATAGTATATTATATTATATATTATTATTAATAATAAAGATATTATTATTCATTTATAAATATACAGTCTTACTGGTAAAGTTTCCGCATCATTTTTGAAGTTCTGATATGATTTTGCTATATTTTCTTATGGTTAATATACTATGAATGTACTTATTCTTAAAACGTCTTTTTGCAGAAGCTAGACTCATAACATGCGCTGTAACGAACATCGCTTGTGGATTTTCAAAATCAGCAATTCTACATAAACTGAATCTTTTTATTGGATTTAATATAGTATTTGAATGTTCATTTAGTTTTGAGATTAAATGCATTTAAATATTTAAAAAGCTACTAGATTTAAAAGTTCGCGCTTAGTCAACAAATTAGCGTATGCGTATGGTTTGGCGCCAAATAACAAGCATTCAGTCATTGTGTATATTTATTTCATTGTGCATTGTTATTCGTTCATCAATATTTTTAACTTGAGTAATTTTATATCTTTTTAATTTACTCGAGTCTACATTTTCAAATATTTGCAAAACTTTTATTAATGAAATTGTTTCTATTGTCTGTCTTCGCGTCGTTGCAGAGATGGGCAGCTAGCGCGTAAATTAATTAATTGATCGCTGAGGACTGATGTGTCTTTTCAAGGATAGCAGTCGCATTAGATTTAAAGTTATGATAGAATCGAGGGTTGTGATCATACAATTATATGAAACAAGCAACAAAACATATATTCAATTCAAAATGTTCTTTTTTGCCTCATTAGTCTTCAGTGATAAATTAATTTACGCGCCTGGTGCCCATCTCTGCAACGGTGCGCGGACAGTTGGTTTGAGGACAGGTTTATAGTGAAAATGCTTCGCTAACTTTGAAATGTTTACTTTTAACCAACGTTGTTTTAACCTAAATCATTAAAATGAAGGACGACTATTAGAGTTAATAGCGTCTTTGCACTGATTTTAATGAAAAATAATACTAATTGCAGTAAATGTTATGTCGTTTATTTTGCAAGGAGTTGTCAGATAGTAATACTGTTTATCTCGGGTAGTATTTTTATAAATAGTAATACTTGTTTCAATTTATTGATTATACTAATAACTTTCCGTTTCCAGAGAAAATGTCAGCTGCTAAAGGTTTCCTGCCCTACGAAGAGTATCAGAAGGTGCAGAAAGAACTCAAACAATGTCTAGTAAGCGAAGATATATCATTTAAATTTTATTTTACTTTTTTCTGGAAAAAAAAATGGAAAAAATCGTTAGAACTGTTGAACAGGAAGAGGAGAGGGAACCGGATGAAAATAAGGTTTGTTTTCATAAATATCTTTTTTTAAGTAAATCTGCTAATCTTACATTAGCTACCAATTAGCAGCAATAATGTATCCTAATAAAAAACAATATCTATTTAGACTCTTAAATCCGATGAAAAAGATAGTGGCAAGGAAGAAGAAAAATCCGGATTAGATTCATTTTTTCAGATTCAGGTATGGATTTTTCAGGATTAGATTTTTTTTTTCAGGCTGCTAAAGGTTTCCTGCCTTACGAAGAGTATCAGAAGGTGCAGAAAGAACTCATGAAAGAAAATGAAAACATGAGCATTGATTCACGGCTCGCCAATGGAGACAGTGGGTTTAAAGGACTGAGCTATCATTTTAAAATTAAAGTTAATTTTTCTCTGGAAAGCTTTAACCAAATCATTTGAAAAAACTCAGTGGCATAGATCAAACTATGGCCTTTCCAATTATATAGAAATTATCATTTTTTATTTACAAAAAAAGCCAGGTTATGAGCATCAATATTTTACCATTTGAATTTGCTCTGTCCCGCTATGTTCAGGCGCAGCGAGCCGTGGATTATAGAATCAATTTTTTTACCTGCACCACGCACTTAAATATATTACAACGATCTTTCCTCAATTTATAAATAAGGTTTGTCGTTTTCCGATAACAATGATTCTTTGAAAGATGCAGTTACAAAGTCAGACTCGAAGAGAAAAGGTCCATTCCAATGTGACGAATGCGGAAAAGAGCTGACAAGACAACGAGGTCTTACAATTCATAAAAGAACGCACACTGGTAGGCGTAATACTTCGATAACTTTAGTATTCTTATTGTATTTAAAGAAGCATAATTTACAAGTCATTAGCTTAAATTTAATAATCATTACTGCTGACACTGAAAATCGGTTCATAGAGGTCAGTGGGGTCTAATTAATAAAATGGGTCGGTTTAGGGACGGTTCATTTATCAGTTCTTATATCTTCTTCCACAATTTTAGTACTGTTTTTCATCTCAATTACTAAACGTTCATAAACATAAATGTTGCGGCATCATATTGCATTATCTCACCGCACGACCAGTCGTGAATTTTTGAAAATTCGGTCGCGACCGACTTCGACTGACGTGTCGTAAATATGGGCGGAAAATTCAAACTTGTACTTTACTAAAGTAGTCTCAATTTTTTTACGGGCCTATCCCGACCAGGGATGTCCGGAATTCCCGTTTCGTGTTTCCGGATTCCGGAATTAATTTTTTGTCATTCCGGACATCCCTGATCCCGACCGACATCGACCGACCGGTCGGTCCTAATGTCGGTCGGCACTCTGCCCAAGTTGGTCGCGACCGGCCTACAATTTGCCGACCCCTGTATTGTATTTGAAGAAACCTATTTAGAAGTAATTTGCCTGAACTTAATACAATAACACTTGCAGGAGAAAAACCATTTTCATGTACGAAGTGTGAAAAAAAGTTCTCAGCTTCGGGTAGTCTAACGAGACACGTAAACTCAGTCCATAGAGGTCAGTTGTGTCGTAATTAATTAATTAGGCACTGTCAGTTTAGGGACGGTTCATTGCGCCCTTCCTTAAAAGTACGGTATAAAAATGTTAGCTAATTTTATTTTTCTTATTTAGCAACCGCGCTGTTAAAAATATTAATGTTTACCACGCTGAAAAGTTATTTAGCAACATTGCAATGGAAAAAATGAATGAAAATGAACGATTTTACGTCCTTTTAAAATTTTGGATATCTTGGCCGGATACTGTAGCTAACTTACGCAAAAAAACTTCTGCAAAAAAGTTTATAAACAGAATTGAATATTTTCCACGTGATATTTCGGTGATAAAAATGGTAAAAATGCTAATAGTTTTTCAAATTTGCTTGTATTTTTCGACTTTTGCAACTTTTGGGATTCGGGTATCGATGCAGGAATCCCGCCCACTTTCAGCTTTTTGTAATGCGTATAACTAGCAGTGTGCAAGCTAAAATCAATTTTCGTCATTTCTTAACCATTTTCTGCAATTTGGTCTTATTTTGTAGAGCTGAACATACTGATTATAAATATATGTTTATCTTTCCATACCAACAGAACCGGTGATTACGATATTATCCCACGAATATGACATTAAAATGAGGCAAAAAGGGTTTATTTAATTAATATTTCATAAACTTTGTTGATTTTCGACTATAAAATTGAATAGACTAAATTAATATGTACAAACTATATGGAATTAGGGCAATTTTACCCATTTTTAAAATAACAAAAACTTTTGGAGCAATTTATGGAACAACCTACTACTATACATCATTGGATAGAGGAATTTATGGAGAATACAACGGTAAATGTTTCTTTTTTGTTGCAAGAGTTTTAGAGAACATTTTGGAAAAAAGTAAAGCATGTCGAAAATGAGGGTTTAGTTATTGGTCAATAACAACTAAATTAAGTAGATATTTACAAACATAACATATGCCATTGTGAAGTACTGACATAACGCTACATTTAAAAAAATATTGTTGTTTCAATTTGTTACATAGTTACAAGTAAATTTAAATTTCCGATAATAGAGGCCATTTTCCCGTTTTGAAATTTCATGCGAAGACGCCCAACGGCCGCTAAAAAGTATTGCGAAATCGGAACGCTTGCACATTGCTAGATATAATATGACAACTCCCTACCTCATAGCGTATGGAATATCCACCGTCCAATATTTGAATCTCACTTTGTAATGTATAAATTGGTCTGCTCATTTCCATCAAATACGCATGTGCGGATTCATTCTGATTTACATCAAGAAAACCAAAATCGAACATGTTGAACGGGAAAGCCTATAAATGGAAAGTATAGGAACATTTCAGAAAACTACCGAAATAATAAATTTTGTTCACTAACTATATCAAAGCACCCTACTCTCTTATTTTGATCTATAATCTCTAATCTAAAATTTTACTTTTAATAACCATTCTATGAGCTCACCAAAAAAACTCTCTTGATCCCCTGAGTTGTGAACTTTGTATGAAAGTTTCCCAAGCTAATTTTTGTATAACGTTGCGATTTTATCCAGACATTCAAAAAAGCATCAGACAGAGAAGTGCTATTTTCATTTGTAGTAGGGACTCTATTGACATTCAATACATACATCTTTTTCTCGCACAACTTTTGGAAAATCTGTAATAGGGAAGTTTCTGTTAAATTTGTTCTAACCGTATCAGGATTAACGTTCACAAGTCACAGTTAAACAAATGAAACAAAGCATTTTACAAAAAATTACCTTATCTGTGACTAGGTCGTTGCTAATTTGGCATCCAAATAGGTTCATTAATTGTGCTTGCGAGCGCAATCCTAGGAGCTGATCACCAGACAAGTTAATTCTTCCGTATAAGTCGATATGACTGAAATAATTATACATATTTCGGTGTAAAACCCTAAATATTGTTATGTGTTATGAAAACATGTTGTAGATACGGCAACAATATACAAATATGTAGTTTAAAGTATCAGGCAGTAGCTAAACCCATTCTCGGATTCCTCAAACTAAACCAGGTTCTTCAATGTATTCCGCTAGATGCGGTTGATCTAGTATTCGAGACAAAGTTTTCAATAAATCGTTAGTTATGTATTTGAGTTTTGTGTTTAGTTGCGGTAAAATCGTATCATTTTGTCATGTTAGTAGGGATTACTATAGTTTAAGGTCTAAGTGAAGTGGGATAGCTTATAGTTAGACAAGATTCTGTGGTCGAAAAACCTAATTGCATTAGTAAATGTGAACCATTGTATACAAATATCTAAACTTTAATACTATCCTAGAAGAGAAAACAAATCTCAAATTTCACACTATCCCTTTCTCGAACAAAACATAACAAATATTGAAACCTACCCCAGGTCAAGCTTTTTTAATTTGTTGTATACTTTTTCATTAAAAATGCATTTGAAAGATTCATTGTTTCCCCATTTCAGGTGGCCAATCGAAGTACACTGAATGAAATAAGTTAGGAATCAATACAAATTCAAATAACAGTAAAACAAAAAATAAATTTTGAAAGAAAGAACTTCAAACTTAAACATTTTGATTTCCATCCAAAAAAGAGGCAAAAAGGTAAGGCCAGTAGTTCGAAACTACGTTGTTACTTACCATTCCAAGCATGCGATCAATAAATGCATATGCTTGTTCCGTTCCTGCTTTTTTCATAGTATTGAAGTTATTGTTATATACTGCGTAATCCAGATACACAATAAGATTGTTGTCTTCGTCAGCTGACAATCTAAATGTATCATTTTATATCAAAACATTTGTGGATTCTTCGTATAGCTGAAAACGTAAAATTGAGGTTATATCAGTTTAGAAAAACAAATTTTTTATTTTATTTTACAGTCATAAATCCATATGATAGATGTTTATAGTAATGCACGTAACAAGTAACTCACGCTAAACAACGGGCATAGATTCTCTTGAAAACTCGATAGTCGTGGACTAGTTTATTGGCACTTGGACTCAACAGAGAAAACTTTCTCTTATCCTGTTGTTCCATAAAACATACTATATCCGCCATTACCGGTTCCAGAATTATGGAGCCGAGAGTAGAGCTTGACGACATTCTTTAAAAATTGAGATTTTATATTGTTTATATAACTAATCTAATAATTCCCACAACATTAACAAGTACATTATTTTAAGTTAAGTAGAAATAAAACACAATTTCATAGGATTGAACCAAAACCATAGAAAAAAAATCAGAGATGAATCAATTATAACGTACAAGTTAATAAATGAAATGGAATATTTTGTAAAGTTAACCAGTTTTTCGAACATGCAAGGCTAGTTTTTCGCCGCGAGCATTGACCATATGCAGCAAGTTTTCTGAGTATGATCAAGCGGATAAACGCTAGCTATTCCGAAATAAATAGTTTGAACAATCTTGTACTCGTTATAAAAAATTATGTTGTTGCTATTTTAAGCGGTTCGCAAGATAATTAAGTCTGCAAACTATCAAACTACTAACTAAGTTTTAAACAATTTGATAATTGTAAAGTTTTAAAGTCTAACCAGCCGCCTACGGCGATTGTGTCGCAGTTTTGGAACAATCATGAACATTTCCGGCTTTTTATACTTGCAAAATTATCATCCGAAGATAGAATTAGGATGTATTGTTGGAAACAAACAAACGGAAAACAGACGTCTATATTATACAGAGTTTGTAACTTATCCCTTGTCTGTAAAATAGCCAGTGATTATTTTTCTTAATGTTAGACATGATAAAATTAGTCTTAATTAAAACTGTTCCAAAATATACTAATTTAATGTTATACACTGCCTGTCTGGCGTCACGCTTTCCAGCAAAGTGAACTACTTTTCAAATCGTTAGAAGAAAGGTCATTGAACCCCAAAAACTTGAATGTCTGGATTAATTTTAAAACGATGTAATATTTTGAAGCTTATAGGTTTTCCCAGCAGAATTTATTTGCCCTATACACAGTACAGCTTAAAATTATAATGGGTTTCTTTTTCAATCAAGTTTCTCCAATATTTCGAATCATCTATATCGGCCTATGGAGACTGTTTAGCCCATTTGCAAATCACCGTAATGCTTTCGTGCCTACCTTTTATACCTGCAAACCTGTTATTCGAATTAGGATGTATTATAAGGAACAAACAAACCAAAAACATATATAGAAAAGCTCTAAGTAATAGGGTTTGTAAGTTGGGCAGTCAATCTAGTTTCAAAAAGAAAAGTTATCTTCCGGTTGCCTTACCATAAGCCTAATATTTGCTCCTGATTTTTTTTGTTGATAATTGTACACGCGTGAACGGTAACTACGACTAATTTACTTACTACTATATTTTACCAAGGCTATTCCAAAAGTTTCACCATGTATTTGAAGGATAACTAAATCTTTGAAAGTTCCATATTGTCCCTTTCTTGAATTTTATATCTACCCAAAGTATTAGAGTTATGTGAGGGGCTCAAACAAAAAGAAGTTATCATGTAGCCGCATCTCAAGAAGGAAAGTTTCCTTTCCAGGACGAATCGGTTAGCGATTGCTAGAAATCCCGCTGGCGGTTAAGAAAATCGTAAAAATATCTGGGAAAACTATATTTTGATCAACTATCTTGCAAAAATATAGGAATACACGAAAAAGTTTTGAAATCGATCTTCTATGTGCCTCAGCCTAATATATATGAAAATCCTGATGATGCTGAATGATATATGTAATACATTACTTCTTAATAGGTTTGCATTTTAAGTAAAACAATTTAGAGATATACTATTTCAATTTAGAACTAACCTGCCTGGCATCATGCTAATCAGCAAAGATTACGTTTTCGAAATTGTTGGAATAAAAGTTATTGAGAGAGGAAAACTTCCATATACTGGTAAAATTTAACAGTTATAATATTTTGAAGCATGAAATCAAAACATGATTTTTTTTTTAAATTAGAGTCTCGGAAAAAAAGTTATCATACGGGTCAATAGGTTTAGTCTTAAGTAAAACAGTTTCGAAATATACGTTTTCAATCGAATCATTCATCAATTTCAAACAAAAAAAAATCAAAACTTGAAGACAAAAAACGTTTTATATTGTTAGAAACGGTGAATCTTGAACGGTGAAGTTAATGAAATAAATTACGTTTCTAGATAGGGTTCGAATTAACTTGAAAGTCGTAGTATATCTTATAAACAAATTTAAACCTGTGCCTAAGGTGAATTAATTAACTTATCAATTTTCAAAAAGTCAATTTCCGAGATCTTAATTTGGAAACTATAAGGACTTTCAAAAATGATAAAAACACCTTTAAGAAAAAAAATTTGCCAACCAATATTCATAATGAAATAGTAAAGTTTTTTAGTGAATATGCTTAGTTGTGGAAGAAAATACTCCTTACTATTTAATAGCTCCCTTTTCAGGATGGACCGGTTGTATTCTATGATCTCATGTAATTTGTTATTCGATACTTCATAAGGCGAGTATTTTTAATGATGAATAGTTAATTCCTTCGTTTCCTCTACTATATTATATTAGTATTCAGGTAACCACTGATTAAAGAAACTGAGTTTGATACTTTTTCGATAATTTATTGAAAAATAATGTATCACTACACAATCAAAGTTGAAAAATGGCACATATCAAACACAATTATCATAATTCCAGTTGCTGTTCCAGTGGCCGTAGGGTAGTGCAGAAACGCCCGGGCCGTTCGGTGATGCGAAGATTTAGCAAACGAAAACTCAGCAAACGAGGATTCAGCAACGCGAAGATTCAGCAACGCGAAGATTCAGCAATCGTAGAGAATATAATGCAACAAATTCAAGTTCTTTGAAACAAACTTGGTTTTTAACAAGATA
>JAQGAV010000991.1:0-24693 GCA_034691345.1 Phasmarhabditis papillosa | reverse complement strand
AGTCAACTGCGCTTCAAGCGCTTGTCTTACTAACTGTTTACGGGCAATATTGAAATTCTGTACTATATAATTCTAATTAGAGACGCTCAGCCAAATTTTCAAATTAACTTTTTTTGAATTTTTTTTGTTCCATGTGAAAGAAAAAGTTCAATTTAGACGAATATATAACTTTCATCAAAAAAAGTTTACGAACAAAGGATGAAATCATCATTGAAACAGGATTCATTTTGGTATCGAAACTTTCAAATTTGAAGACGCTAAAACCACATTTTCAACAAAGTTTCAGTGCGCTGGCAAAGAGCCAAATTGAGATAGATTGCACAAAATGCAAGAAAAACTACCAAAAATATCATTAAAGAATACAAAAACGATATAAATGGATAGACCATGATTGTTTTGGTATGATTCAGTTAAATCAAGCCCAAAACACCCGGTAATTCGCAGTCGGTTGGTTACGGCATTGCTGAAATAAGTAAAATTAGCAACAAAAACTTTAAATGTAAAAACCAAAAAACCACCAAAACGTATGAAAATGACCAATATACCATTTTGAAGAGTAATTCCTTGGCTAAAAGAATCCGATGATATTATTTGATATCTCCAGTAGTTTCAAAGATATGGGCCAAAAACTGAGACAACTTTTTTGAAAAAGCAAGAAGAACACCAGCAAACAAATTGACGAAGACCCAGCTGACTTTGATATTTCGAGTGCAGAAATCGAAATCGAAGAAGCCGAAGCAGTCACCGAGGAACTTGAGGTTGACGACAACATTGATGTTGTCCCTCAGGTTCTAGCAGATCAGCCAAGCAGCAGCAAACCAGCACCAGCACCCAAGAAGAAGAGAGGGAGACCGCCTAAAGATAAGTCGATTGTAGCTATCGCTTTAGGAGTTGTTAAGAATGCTAAGAAAGGCAGAGGTCGACCCAAGAAGAATGGTGCTGGTGGTGCTGGCCAACAATAATCTCTACAGACGAGATGTGTTCTTTATTTTTGGATCGGGATTAGTTATTTTTATTTTTATTTTTTATTCTTTTTACTCAAGGCAAGAAAAAAAAGTGATTAGGCTGAATAAGCTAGATTATATGAATGCCATTAACAATGCTATCGGGAATCAACAACAACGGTCGTCGTCGCCGGGGGCCCCAGTCTCCTCGAGAGCCAGACAACTTGTGGCAATTAAATGCCGCAAGTATGAAGCCTCTAGAGGAAGTATTGCAGTCAAAGAATAGGAGTCGAGCCAGAGACATATCATTGAGCCTTGTTATAGCCAAGATATGAACTTTGGCTCCCAGTAAGAGACTCAATGCAAGAGTTGGGTCCTAAGACTGTTTTATTGTTGTTTTATGTTATTTCTATCTATCGGGATCAGAGATGTCAACCTAGCCGCCGGGCGCCACCGGGGCCGGAATGTGCTGCAAATTGCTGCTTTTTCGCACGTATTTTGAACACTTTCCAGCAAGTTCTACGCCAGGCTGCATCTCGCCAAAACTACAGTATGCTGCATGCGACCAATTGCCAACGGGCGCCAAATCCCAAAAGGCGCATAACGCTAGTTGTTCGATATAATTTATGTAGATCGGGTTTTTCTTTGCTCTTGTTTTATATTATTTGTGTCGGGATATAAATCCTTATATTAACTCGTTTTCGTATATTCTCAGGCTTGTAGTGTTCCTTCACGAACCTCTAGTTTGAGTGGGGAAAAAGTAGGATCTTTCTTCTTTTGCTCTTTTCGTTATATGCTGTATGGTGCACACTCGGTGCGGAGATTATGGTGTCTAAGGTTCTCTCTCGATCGTGGCAACTGCGTTTGAGAACCGGGACTAGTAGTTAGGCCACCGCAACGAGCTTCTTCCACAAACTATCGGGTGCAATGGCCAGGATACCAGAAAGGCCAGAGAAGGACAAATTGTAAGCGCAGAAGGCAGTAATGCGCCAAACAATATTTTTACGATTATGACTGTTACAGATCTGGTACTATATAACTGTCTTTTCCCATCCAAAAAAAAGTCCAAAAGCCATCCACATTTAACTTTCTTTAACTTTAAACTTCTATCACTACTTTTGGAAACATAATTATGAAACAATCCAATTGAGGGCAGTATGAGTATCCACCAACTAGGTGTGAGGATGATACGGCCCGGGACAAAAACATTTTCCGGCCTGTTCTGGCCCATTTATTCCCATCCGTTTCTTCAACATTACTTATTTTCCAGGTAGTTTGCTGCCAGTTCATACTACACGGAATCTGACGGAGACGTCAACAATACGAAAGAAGATATTCAACTCAAATGAACTTCTTGACAAGATTGAAAAGATCTATTACTATGATTTTAAAGTTTTCGGATTTGATTTGCCGAGCCAAAACAGGAAATCTAGGCAATAAATAAATAAAATAGGATGTTTGCTTAGTATCACATGCAGTTTTTGTGCGTTGGATTGAAACGTAAAAAGTGATTTCGTTTTATGTTTCTTTGTTACTTAAATTAGCCTCTCAGTAGGTTTAAAATCGTTTACAAAGCTTTCAACAACTACGATTTTCTGCAAGTTTCATCGCAACGTTTTTTGAGATTCAATCTTTTCACTCGAAGAAGATTCTAAACTTGACAATTTGTCCTGCGACCTGTTGCGCCGATGGTCTATATAAATTAGCACACTGGTTAGAACAAAAACAATGTTTGTCATATCTTTTGTTTTTGGACAAGATTGTAATGATTCGGAGACTGTTCGGCCATTTTGTAAAACTTCTGGATAGGAATAGTTTTCACAAGCCGTCGTCTTCGCTAGGATGTCGAAGGCCACTTCAGTTTTTGCGAGTTATTGTAGCAGTGGTAGTTAGTACACTGGTTAGTGATAAGAGACTTACGTGTTGAAACCAAAAAAGGTCGTAAGCTTATTTTTGTCCTTAACTTTACAGATTTTTCTTGAGTTTTAGGAGTTTTAAAGTACATTACGTACTATACAAGTTGCGTGCTTCCAGTTATTTGTTGCCCTGTTCGTGGATAAGCGCTTGGTTCCGTTTAAGAAGACTGCGACGTTCAGCGAACACGTTCGAGATAGAATACGGAATCTTCTTAGCAACGATACCAGTAAGCTCACTACATTCTCACCTTATAGATTGAAACAACGGTTGTTAAATCGAACACTTGAAAACTTGACGTTTTACAATTCATTGACAAATATAATGAAATTAAATGATTGAATTTATAGATTTATATATAAATATATATATTTAGTACGATTTCGTCAACAGCCAAATGGGACCATCAGACCTTTCGTGAGAGCTAGTTCAGTATATTTGGTGGGGTTGAAGATATTAAGAAAATAATACTTCATTTTAGAAAGAGTTTAAGAAAAACAGAGTAAAATTATAAAATTCTAAACACTTAATTATATATTTAGGTTTCTGTGCGATACAATTTGTCCATAGTTTGTGTGGCAAAAGTAATGAGTACGGCCATGTTCAACACCAAATGTATAATTGATCACACGGAGAAGTTTGCAAATATCAGTGAATCAATACCACAAATGCATTGGATTACAGGGTAGGTCATTATCTTTTCAGAAAGATGAAATATCAACTATTGTTCGCTCTAACAAGAATATAGTCAGCGCCAAGAGTAATAGTGGAGTGTAAAAAAATCAACGCTCGTCTGAGGGCCTTTTGCGAGTACCGCGCCAGCATCTGGCGGCTAATCTTCATTCAATGTTGTACTTTGCAAATACGCGCGTGCAATTTGCCAGAAGGAGCGGTGTTGAAAATCCAAAAAAATCGCAAGTGCCACTCCATCATTACTCTCGGCGCTGGCTATACACTAATCGCAATCTCAAACAATTTTCAAGCTAGTTTAAAAATTTTCTTATTCGAAAAGGTATATCTTCTCTCATCCAGAAAACTATAGTCAACTTTCAGTGAATGCCAGCCTGCTTATCAAATGATTTCAACTCCGGAGGTCTATGGGCTCCTACCTACGAAACATCCTACGCTTATCCTTGTTCGAGATCCGTTTACAAGATTCATAAGTGCATTTGTGCACTTATGCCTAAAGTAAGTTGATAGAGAAACGTGCAGGACCAACACAATTTTAGTTAACCTTACTATCAAATTACATTACAGTAAGCTTAGAACATTTAAATAGGCCTGCAGAAGGCTTGGGAAACCAGCAGTTTATTTTTCTCATGTTTTGTGCCCCCGAAGACTGAATGTTAGAAAGAAGCCTTATTTGCTTAGAAGATTCCGGAATGAATGACCGAAGCCATGCCTCGAAGAATCTACTGTTATTGTGATACGTGTGATAGAGGAAAATTAACAATTTTTTCAACACATTTAAATTATAATGTATTCATTAGGTAATTACTTTACTTCGGAAAACTATTTTTAGATAGAAACTAATCCATTTTAGAGTTACCGATAAATCAGCGGACAACTGTTTTGGATGTGAAGACGATTTACAGTGTGTTGTAGATATTTTATATAATGGTACGTTAATAGCTAGACTTCGTTAGATCGTAAGCCGCTCATTTTGATAGCAATAAACCGACTGATACTCTCGGAATGGTCCTATATCGAACCAAGAGTTGGGTACCGTAACCCAGATAAAGCCAGATCGGAACCATAAAAACGGGTAATAACTGGAGCGCTCAAAGTGCTATAACGTAGTACACTACCGATACAATAAGTTTTCGTGGTACTTTTTTGAAATATATATATAATAATTCATTTCACTTTGCATTCAGAACTACAGAATATTTCGCTCTCAGACGGAAATAACTTTAACCATTACTCCAAGTATTTGTCCCGCGACTTCTTCAGAGCACATTTCCTACCGCAAACATGGTAAGTGAACGTACTCAAGGATAGATTCGAAATTGAACTGACAATTACGTTTATATTGCATGTTTTAATTGACTATCAATAAAATTGTATGAAGAAGGCGACCATAAAACGTGAAGAAATTGCCAACCGAAATCATCCATAAGAGTTTCAAAGCTCTTTGTTCGTATCCAGGCTCTTACTTCTATCAAACGTCGTTCCAACTTTAACTTAGGTATGGTGACGTTGGCAGAAGATTTGAGAATTACGACTTCGTTCGATACAGCTCAGAAGACGCCCAAAAGGAGCTGATGGTTCAAGACCTACAGAAATTCTTCCGAGCAGCTGGAGTTGAGAAGGAAAAACTCAAAATCTTACGAAAATACCATAGAGGTTTGGTCATCTTTTTTCTTAATGAGAACAAACATTCCTAAAAGTTTCAAGCAGTTTATAAATTATAATCCTTAAATCCAGTTATTGTTTTTCTGGTATTCTAGTAAGATATTAATCACTAATAATGTTGAACCAAAACTGGGCAGACTTTCTCAAATAACATGATGAAAAATATATTCAAAAAACAGATCTAATCTCAGGTTTAGGTGAATTCCTGCCTGAACATGCGACTCACAAACTCGCAGAGCCGGGGATGATACGAGAAAAGATTCTCAACTCAACGGAACTACTTAAGAAGATAGAAAACATGTATTATTATGATTTTGTAGTGTATGGGTTTCCATTCCCAAGCCAAAGCAACGGCGTGGAAGTCTCCGTTTAATAAGTTATTTCTATTAGACTGTTATCATTAATTCAAGCTGACTGTCAAGTCCATTTTTTAAAATTAGTAGCTTTTATTTATTCTGAATCTTCTAGTTTCAAAATACCAAAAACCCATTTTCCCCCGGAATATCACGAGTGGAATTCTAAATTAATTGGTTTTCCCATTGCTTTTTGAATGACATTCATTTTCTTGTAATCCTTCTTAATACTCTTACTTACCCAATTGAATAAGGTTGAAAAAGAAATCATTTAAAGCAAAGTGCAAGCTATTTATTATATTAGCTAAGTATTTACCATGTTTTAATCTCATTGAAATAATAATAGATTCACGTAGTTGAGACATGACATTGGTAATTCGTATAAGTTTTATGAGTGAGCACTTTTCGTTTACCCTAAATAATTTTGATGATTGTATAATACTTTTGTCGTTATTATAAGACTGTTATTCATGACATTGCGTCATTACTATAAATATAACACAAATCGGAAGTAGCCTAGGTCACGAACAAACAGTTCATAACTCATCATGGATAGCAAGAACAGCGCCAAGTAAATTTTTTAAAGTAATTTATTTCCTCTAATCGCACATCTTACACAATAACTGTAGATTTATTCGGCGCCGAAACCCTGCGCCGAAAATTTTTTTGAGAAGAGACGGCTCCTTTCTAACATTCAATCTTTGGGGCACGAAACATGGGATAAATAAGTTGCTGGTTTCGCAAGCGTTCTGCAGCTACAGTGAGTGGAACCCACAGCCTGAGATCCTCTCGGATTCAGAGACCGCAGCTATAACCTCTAGGCTAAAGCACCCACCATTAGTTAGAACTGATGCTGGCATTGCGTTGCGGGATTATAACACCCCGGACCTCTCAAATTATCCTTCATTACTTACAATAATGTCTGAATACATTCATAAGTCACTTAATATTATTACCTGGTCTAAGTGACACATTGATATAGGATGTGAGTATCACATTACCCTGTTATCATGAATTTCTCATTTCTCCTGGTAAATAAGCCGTATTCCGAATTCAAGTCTAAAGTTTGTTTGCCCGGTTTACTTGAAATCATCAAATAATAAACAAGCGAGTGTTTATATTTACCATTAATACTAAGAATTACCTAAATCTCTAAACAACATTCAAATTATCCCAGATTTATTCGAATATAAAGTTTGTTTGTCGCTGAGGACTCTTTATTCCGCACTTACCTGCTTAGGCTACGTACACAATCAATATGCTAATCTACTTTGGGCTTCTCTCCAGAATATATTAGAGAAATGAATAATCTTTGAGAAGCCAACTAAACTCTACCACAAGTTCAGTTGCAGCGAAAAAAGTTATTCAACCGGTTCCCAGAATTATTGTCAAAATTTTGATCTACTTTTCAAGTTGCGTTCTCAAATCGCTGCGTTTTCATAATACTTGAGGGAGAAATGTTATGTAGCGCCCAAATTCGATTTACATATACTTTTTGAGAGAGTGTTTTTACTGGAGAAGGATCAAAAAGCAGATTTTATTTTTAAACTAAGTTTATAGTTAGTATATGTGAATTGTTATCTTGAACAAGATTGTAGGAACCACATTAATGATCTCACGACTACGTTCTGTCGAGAAAGTAATGTGTTTGTATTACTTTTTTCCATGCCCTTGATCTGTGAATTATTATCTTGAACAAGATTGCAGGAAGCAAATTACAGGTCTTGGGACTACGTTCTGTCGAGAAAGTAATGTGTTTGTATTACTTTTTCCATGCCCTTGAGCTTAGCAACAAACTAAAAACATAGTTAGATAAAACTTCATTTGGAAGTATGGACAAACCCATCATATCCCGGTATATTTCCTTTACAACTCGGTTCTTTTTCTCATACTTCGTAGACTGACCACGACAATTTCCTAAAAAGGAGTTATGAATCTACGCGGCAAAATAGTTTTCGACCTCAACTACGGAACATGGTAGTGATCAGTGAAAAAGCGTCTGAATAATAAGACAGACCGTGTCTAATGTTTTAATATATGTAACACTTCTATTTTGGTTGTAGCCAAGGACGAACTCAGCCTGAAAACCAATTTTTTGATAGAGGAGCTTTTTATGCGGTAGCACTTCGCTAATTCAATGTTCTCTGCTTTATTAATTGAATTTTCGATCCAATCCAATATCGAAGTATACTCTAATATTTAGAAACTCAATTTCCTGTATTTATAAATAGGGTTTCGCCAGCTAGCATTATTATTGTTCAAACAGCCTAATTACTTGAAAGTTTTCTATTTTCCTCCATATATTTTTCTTTATACTGTATATTTTAGTGTTCTTTCTACAATTTTACTATTATTTTGTAGAATGAACACCTAAACTATAAAAGCTACAATTACAAGTTTAGTCAGATATGTGGCTCGAACGACTATCCGAAGCGTTCCAAACTATTAAGAAAAGGCCGCGGGCATTCTTCATGCATTGTTATGGAATTGCTTTGATTGGGTTTCTGGTGAGTTGATTGATTTTATTTCTAAACGCGGGGAACAAACAACTTGCAATTAATGGCTTTTGTGATGTGTATGGTGTATTGGAAGAACTAGGTTTCCAGTGCAGCAGCCGAGCAAAAGCGGTTATAACTAAGAAAGAATCTAAAATTCGGCTTATTTTCTTCAAAATTACATTTATTTTAATCTCACACAGCTTCTCGTCAGAATACTGGAAATTTAGAAAAATTAACTTTCAAGTAAAAAAAATAATAATTAAAAAAACCCATATATTTTTCTTCCGCAAAGCGGCCCCCCAACTAGCTGGCGCCGCAGACTTACACTAGCTACTTGGCTGAACAACCAGACTTTCCTTTTTCATAATAACTGACCGAAAATGACACTTTTTGACAACTTATTACAGTAAATATCACATAATGTGGTAAAATTATGTTTTGATGTTGGTTTGCGCAAGTTTTTACATGGTTTTTTTTGTCAATTTCAGAAAATAGAGCTAATTCTTCATGTCTATTTCAAACCCATGTCTAGGTACCTTTACAGACATTTTCAGACTACCTTCGTCTCATATTCCTACACCCGACTGGCGTGTTCTTCGTTTATTCCGAATACTTGGCTATTTTGGATCTATCTTGTGTTCAATGGATTTGTGTTCGCGGGATCTATTCTAACTCCTTTATTAGTCAAATGGTAAGCCTAAGTTACTTGAGTTACGCATGTGGTCGATTTCACAACACATTCCAAGGTACACTTCTGGTTAGTCGCTTTCGTCGTTTGGATCACACCCGACTAAATAGTTTTAGTAGGAATCCAGCATAACACTTTTACGAAATGAATTTTACGAGCAAAACATTCCATGTTTAAAGAAAACTCAGCGTGTGATGCTGTCATGGTAGGTCAGGCATATATTTTTGACCAAAATGGAATTCCATCAAGTTCTCATATCAAAGAACAATCATGACTTGTCTTTACCTGGCACAAGTACGCTCAAACCAGGAAATAGCTGTAATTAGTTTTGCTTGCGTTTCTGAGAAGTATATCGGGATTATCCATGCAATAAGCATGTGAAGGATTAGTGCTGAAAACTGCAGGATTTATTTGTTATCTGAAAAGCAAATTATTTGTATCCAATCGTGAAGAAGTTAGTATACTAGAGACAGGCAACTGAGCCTGGCAAAGAGAGGGCTTAAGTCATCTGGGCTTGGCTGCGTTCGGCTTCAGCCCAAAATGAACATGTATATAGAATACTATCAGATAATATAGGTTTCCAGAGAGCTAAGCCATAAGACACAATAGAAAAAGTTTGGAAACATACAAATATTCCTGGGCAAAGTATACAACAAAAAGATATGAAAAAATAAGAAAACTGATCTGTCATTTCGAAACAATTGAAAACAAAGCGGAAAATTAAGCCAACTGATGTAACCTAACAAGACACTAGAATTCGAGGTTAACACTAATTATGAAAACAATAAAATTCATTTCAGGATTCAACCCTGTCGCCTAATGTTTTTCACTTTTGCTATCGGTGGCGGCTCCTTATGGCTTTATTCCTTGGCTGATAACGTCTTCTATGAAATCGCCGTATTTGCGGTGGCTGGCCTCGTATCTGGAATCTCAAGTTCCGCTATTGTATTTTCTTTTCTGAAGACTTTTCATCAAACTAATTTTTCTCTGGTGCATGTAAGTCCTTTCCAGGAGTTGATTCTCAAAAATCAAAAGTTTAAGACTAATAGATTGAATTGAAAATATGACATATTTTTCAGAATGAATAATTGCAGATGCTGTTCCTATGTCGATCTTTTGGAGAACTCACTGCTTCGCTTTTCTTTCGCCCTATTAATTTTATGAACTTTGATTATGAATGCGATGGTAGTGTACAGCTAGGCCACACTTTCCACAAAGTACTCGGGTTAGTAATTGTTGTCACATGCACACAATAATTACGGAAACAAAAATTATTCACGATGTCGGCGTTGGCGCCGGAAATGTTCCGCAGGGCAGCTCTCGATCGGCACCGGTCGTAAACAAAGAAAACAAACATTGTTCGATGAGCATCAGTTACTGAAAATGTTGAATAAAACTAGTCAGGGGCTGTTTATAAAATTAGAAAGTATTTTTGCAAAAACATGGTATATTATTCAATCGAAGAAAGATTGACAAAGAAAATGCTACTTTTGAAACAATTTCTATCTTCCACAAGCCAGAAATGTTTTTCAGACAAGAACGATTTCACCTAACCCTACGTCTAGACTACATTGGCTTTGCTTTTGCAGCTCTGCAGGTACAGCTCAATGCAATACTCGACAAACATAATTCATTATAGCTTCCAATTATGTATTTGTTGCTGACAACGGTTGTTGGTCCCCTCGAAAGTGATCAACTGAGGGGTGAATACGAGGACATTGAGCCAGGTACCAAACCCACCACCGGTGAGCACTAGCACGTTTAACGCTTGGTAGCTAAAACAGCTAATAGTAAGCTCTAATTAACAAATTATGCCAAAAAACAGTCTAAACAAGCATCGTTTAGTTTGAATTTCACTTGATAAACATGTTATATCAAAATAGATCACTGCATAATTTGCCATAGATAATACTTATACTTCGGGGAGGAATGAAGCCATAATTGGACTTATATTTTGTAGCTCATATGTTCTCAAATGGACCGAGTAACTGAGCTAAAACACCAATAGTTTTAGAGGAAACGTGCGAGCCTAACTCATAATCTGAGCCGTTCGAACGAATTGGACATATTTTCAGAGAGAAACGAATCCCCGTGCCTAAAGCTAGTTCTGCTTTCGGGCCTGATTGCCTGCACAGCTACTGTTATTCAGTCGATCTTTCCATTTATTATATTTTCTCATCCGGATGGATCAATATCCTACTGTCAGGTCCTGGCGGTGAGTTCTTTAAATAATACTTTTTATTGTTATAGACGCAACTAAAAAACAAATCTTATCTAACTAAACTATATTTTAAGCTATTCGTCCTATGGGGCCGTGTGGTGGCCATAATCTCATCGGATAGAGTGGCTCCCTATTTTTATGTTGGAATAAGTATTGTAAGTCCACAAATTACCATTGTTATAGTCTATCTCAAGATATAGGTTTCCAGCGTGGTATGACGAGCGGCACGCAGTGTTACAAAAAATGAATGTAAAATCGGTCAACGTTGCTAAAAGTACATTCATTTTATATACAATTGCGCCACGCTCGGGATACCGCGCTGGAAACCTATTTCCTGAGATAGACTATACTTTCATAAAATTGTTTGATCAAAACTATTTAAAAATACCAGCCTTCAGCTAAAGACAATTCTTAAAAGTGAGTTTCAGATGGGCTGCGGAGCGGCATGTTGTGCATTTATATTCGATGGTGGTCTTCTATTGGGAGCGATTCTGTTCGGATTCTTTTTGTCACCATTTTTACCGTCCTTAATTGTATATATCCGGCATACACTGCTATTGAAAGGTAACTATATTAATGTTCAATTTTAACTAAATTATATAATTTGAATAAATAACACATGCTAATCAGGTGTCAGGTGTTTAGCTTTGAGAATTAATATTTTCGCCCTCGGCGGTAAAGCTAGGGGATGATCGAGAATCACTTCCATTGAATAAGGTTGCTGAAAGGGGAGTAATTTCAAATAATACAGTAAGAGCCGATAATAATGATGAAGTGTAAAGAATTCAACGCTCGTCTGAGCCCCTGTTGCGAGCTCCGCGCCAGCATTTTGCGGCTTCTCTCCGTTCAATATTGTACTTTGCAAGTACGCGCGCTTAGTTTGCCGGCAGGTGCGGTGTTAAAAACCCTAAAATAAGCAAGTGACACTCCATTATCCCTGTTGAATCGCACTATATCTTATGTTTATGCAGGCAACCTACGCATTCCTCCGTTAGTTTTTATTAGTCAATAGTACCTGAATCGGTAAAAAATTTCAGTCGAAACATTCCAATTCTTTTCATTCAAATTTCAGTCGAAACAGTATTCGTGTTGCTCGCAGCCTCCTCGTTCGGTCAGATGTTGTTCCCCATATTTCTAACAATGACTTCCGAAACTGGAAACCGAATTTTCACCACATTTTTCTTCTTCTCAGTGCTATTTCTGGTTTTAATTTATGTCTCGATGTTGAATATACAGGCCCAATTGGAACGAACTAAAGGTAATTGACATATATAGTCGGCCGACTAGTCGCTTGCAGTTAAAGGTCTAATAATATCAAATTGGAGCATATATTTGCTCTAAATGCTCTAATATGCTCTAATATGCTCTAAATAGTTTGTAGATCGTACGGTAACCCTTTGCAAGCGTTTAGTCTACAGACTATAGCTCAATTACAAAATATCTAATCATTAAATCATATGAATCTTAACTTATAATAATAGTAAAATAAGGTGATTTTTAATCAGGATGGCTCTTAAAAGGAGTCGATCACGGAACAAATTCTCGTTCCAAAATGTACTTTAGTCAGTTTTGATCTACCTCAAAGATATGTTTCAGGGTTGTGTAAGCTTTTAGTTTTTGGAAAATCCCAGACTCAGCGTTTATTTTTAATCTGTCAATCATCATAATATCCGTTGCATAAGTAATTAAAATATTTCCAGCCACTCAAGACAAGTTTAAGATGTTTATCGACCGTTTCTTCTCGGGCGAGAATTTAATAAAGAGGACTAGATCTATCCGGCCTCTTATCTCACGTCTTCGACCTAATTCATACAGGAGATTCAAGTAAGTCAACCAACAGTAGATAACAAAACAAGTTTTTGTCGTGAAAACTAACTTGTTATCCTATGTATCACTTGACATTCCTAGGATTCTCAACCTAGATCCACATCAAGTTGATTTTAACTATCTCAAAATGGAATCTCATCCAAAGTATCCGAAGAATTTGGGGTATAAACAGAATATTTCAGAGCGCGGTGGCGTGCATGGCTCCCGCATTTGCGTATTTCTTTTTTTCTGGACATGATACAAATTAAAACTAAATCAATAATATTTTTCGGAGAACAAACAAAAAATTCGAACCATATACTGGAAGTTTAATTTCACACAGAAGGAGTGATTTTTGAATACTTAAACAACACCGCTCACTGCTGTCTTTTTTGTAGTGGACTATATTAAAAACATAAACTGGCCGATGGCAAGTGAATATCTGTAAACGGAACATATTTCCGCTAAGCTGATTCGAAACTTAAAATGGGCATACGATTTATTACCAGCTGTGGTATTAAATAGAATCGCTGACCGATCAATTTGAAAAAATCGAATGCATAACTTATTACTTCCCAGATACTTTGCACCCTGCTTCCAGAAAAGTGTTTATTATAAAGTATATCTTGTACTGTGCCTACACAGCCTTGTATTATTTTCCAGAGAACGTCGGGCTTTACGCAACAAGGTACCCACCATAGAAGTCACTCTTTCAACCGAAAATCAGACTTCTAGCCAACTGCATATTCTACCCGATGGAATCTCCGAATGCGTATCAGATGTATCAGAAGTTTGAAAACCTGTATTTTCTTAGAAAACTTCTTAAAATAAAGACGTTTCTTCATTTGAATGTTTATTTCAATCATTGCATAGTTGAAAAACATGTAATAATAACCGGTAAAACTAAAGTGACATAGTAAAACAGTTGAACTCAATAAAATAACCCTGCATTAGTAAAGAAATTTAGGCAGCAATGGCGAGCTTGGCTACGTTTTCCAGCTGCTTCAAGTTAAGGGCATAACCGTCGAAAAAGTCGTTTACCATGTAGGGAAGGTCGTTTTCCTTAAAATACTATGCTTAAGGAATATATTATCAAACAAAGTGATGTATAGAGTCTTGAAATTATAGTCTATAACAAACAAAAGACCGCAGAGCGCGGTGGTATGCGTACACTTCCTCAATTGCGTATTTGTCTTTTTCTAAACATGATCCAAAATAAAACTAGTACAATAATATTTTCTGACGTCAAACAAAAAATTGTGCATCGAACCATGTAATGGTTTTTTAAATTTTGTCACAGAACGAGCGATTTTACAAACCTTACCAAATATCGCGCATAACAGTCTTCATTTTGTTATGGACTACACTTTTTTTGTTAACTAAAAACTCATGCTTTTTAAATTGTTCAGAATAACATGCTGAACCTATTTCTAGCAATATATATTTTGTTACTCAAAGAGCTTACCTCACAGAACTTCTTTACATATTTGGAGCACTCAGTAAGATTATTTCTTGGCATAGTGGGGAACAAATGATGCTCGATCTGAAACATTATAATGTTAAAAACATGTTTCCCTAATTTTACATGTTTTACTAACTTGAAATACATGATTATTGGTTATTCATAAATTTTGTGCCCTACCTGGTAGTTAAGTCCTCCCCAAACCCAGTCAACAATTGGTGATGGTGTCATGTTTCTAGTGGTAAGAATCTGCAGGCAGGCAAAATTGTTGAGAATACGGGAGTTGGCTGAAAGAAGATAATAAAAGTAAGTAACGTTAATATGTAGTTGTTCACATTGTTTCCTGAGAAAAATTTGACCAAATGTTCATTTAATATTAAACGTATACGCAATATTTTTATCAAAACTCTCATACAAGTTTTTCATTGTTAATAGGGCGATCATGTATTGCAACCTGTAACCGTAGACTAAAACAAACCTGGGTACTTGTCAACAGAGTTGTGGTTGAATGTAACAACATGTCCGATCAAGAATCCGGAAAGGAACTGAGAAATCATGAAATATGCTACACGGATTCCCCAGCTAGGTAAAAGGTACAGCTGGAACATAACCCAAGCCCAGTGGAAGACGATTGTTGTCTGAAAGATAAATAGTATTGACGTTTCCGAACGTAATAGGTTTTGCCGCAAAATCTATTCTTTTAAACATTTGAATAAAGTTTACATGACACAATTTATTTATTGAACCTGAATTCTTACCTGTTCAAGAAGAGCGTTTTTTCTGTAGATGGAATATTCGCTAGAATTTTCGGCAAACACCCAGAATACTGATTGAGAGGTCCAGGAAGCGCGGAGAAGTGGCAATGAGAGGGTGAAGTAGAGGTGTTGGTAAGGAATGATCTGAAAAAAGAAAGTAACTAACCTTATATATTCCGATCTCACCAATAAACAAGTTTGAGTTTTAATTTTTCTCATATAGTCTATAACAAAGAAATGATACATAGGCTTCAGAAATTGCGTGTTTGTCGTTTTCTGGATATGAAACAAAAAAATAGTACTATAATATTTTGCTGACAACAAATTAAGAATTGCACATCGAATCATATAATGGAGATTTATTGTCACATAACGAGCGATTTTTGAAACCCTAAACATAACCGCTCACTGCAGTCTTTTTTGTTATGGACTATAACTTTATATATTACGATCCCAATAGAATATAAATACGAAAATTACTTATAAAGTTGCTATTCAACGCAGAATTTTTCCATTCGGGCCATTTTCCCTTACCTTTAAAATCATTTTCTCCACTGGTTGCTTGTACTTCAGCTGGAGGTCCTGTGGAATGAAGGCGAATAGTGGAGCCAAGTCAATGTCACCGTCATGATCAATGACATTTGTAGCTGCATGATGGGTGTTGTGCTGAAAATGTAAAACTTTAAAATAACTAATTCTATTATATATAGTCCTATTCAAACCGAATAATGGAGTGTAGAAAATTATTTACAAGCCCAACACAATTGCGCACAAGTATTTTTTGTGGAGGCTTGAAAACTATTTTCTACACTCCATTATTTGTTTTGAATCCGACTATATACAACTTTATGGTTCTCACAATGTTCATAAATCTTGTTTTGGTGAATGCTAAATTGCAGATATCGCTGACCAGACAGTTCTGCGACCACTTTAGATAACACAACTATTTGGCGTTTGGTTTTTGGGTTTATAAGTAAATATAGTCGGATTCAAAAGTAATACGGTCGTGTTAATAAGCAGGAGTGTTGCAATATCACTGAATAAGGCAGAGCGAAAGCAAGTTTGCAATCTATTGATACCGCGCGAGTAGAAGGCAAGAAGGCGCAGTGTTAACAATAACGAAATACGCAGCATACACGGCCTCATTACTTTTGAATATGGTAATAATTTACTATAGAATATTACACGTGCTAGGTTTTAAGGGTGGTATCACGGGCAGCGGTGGTGTTTAACAACATTGAATAGAAAATCGGTGTATGGATAACTTATTTTCCAAACGCCCAGCGCATTTAGTAAAACACTGCTTCCAAAATGAATAGGTCATTAGAAATATATGTGTTCAGGATTTCGCGATGGTAACCTAGGTATTACAATAAATTACATTATAGAAACAGTAACTTTGACGAAATGTTTCAAACCTTGTCTTTCCACCAATCGGCACTGAATCCCTGACATACATTACCAAATACAACGGCCATAATATTATTGAGTTTTCTGTTCTTGGTGGGTTGGTGATGGCAGTACTCGTGAGTTAACCAACCGAACTGTTGCCAAGCTAGGGCAAGCACTAATGAGGAGGTGATGTACCTGAAAGCAACATTTTAGTGAAAGAATGATAAAGCAAACAATATAAAAAAAATTGTATAAATATTTGAAAACGTCAATTCAGTTTAATAATGTTAGCTTCATTTTCAATTACTCAGATTGAACTAGCATCTTAAATTTTTTTTTTCGGAGTACTGACCGCTTAATTTCACAGCTTTGGGTCTATGCACAATTTTAGTTTTCTTAATATATGTACTTACCATCCCAAATACTGAATATAAAAAGCTAGGAACATAATAGATAGTGTTGAAATAGACTTGAACAAGAAATAGCCCTCATTTGCTTTTAACAAGCCTTTGTCGGTAAGGGTTTGTCGTAACTTCTCGAAGTTGTTTACGATTTCCTTTTCCTGAACGCAAAAAGTTAGATTATTCTTAAAATACTTTAAATCCTAAGAATTTTCTACTACAACATTATTTAAGTAAGAAATTTGAGGTTTAAAAACTATTGATTTTTTGACCAAGGCTCTATGTGGTTCATATTAAAGGCACGGTACACTCAAAATTTTATTCTCAATTTTATTGTTCTATATTATTCAGATTGAAAAGTTATGAAAAACTATATAAATTTCAAAAAACTGGAAGAAAAACGAATGATTTTGGATCATGTTCAGTTTTTGGTATTCCCGGTCTACTTAACATAGGTTACTGTAGCCAAATTGAACATAAAATTGCTGAAAAACCTTTTTCCGTAAGGAATTTTATAATTATCTCACGAGTACATACGTTTTGAGCCATGAAAATAGTAGAAATGTTTTTAGTTTTTTGAATTTGGCTGCAGTTTACGAATTCTGAATTCATGCAAAGGGCGCAGGGGGTACCAGAACCCCGCCCCTAGGGAACCTAAGCGCAGGGTGGCAGTCTTTTCAATCGGCCATATCTTTGCTGAAAATGATCGAAAAAAATTCGACGTTCATATTTCAACTCAGAATAAGTAGATCTGTCGATTAAAACAATAAAATTGAGATGTAAATTTTGAGTGGACCGTGCCTTTAACAGACAAATTGTTCATAATATAAACTGTACGTGGAAACGGGAAATACGGAATGTCGAGGGATTTTCTAATGGATACTCAAAAATACATAAATATTCAAATAAAGTAAAATAATTGTAGCAAAGTTAAGACTGAAGGTGATAACACTTTTAGATAGTCCTATTGAACGGCGAGACCGGTTCTCTTTGAACTTATCATGTTAACAGAAGCAATACTAGATAACTTCCATGCATAAATTGTATTTAGCAAGAAGAAATACGTAATATATGACTAATTTATATAATAAAGTTTATTAATATATCTTATTGTTATAGTTAGTTCATCATGATAACCTCTGAGGGTGGGCTAGTCACATGAAATTCGAGGTCTTCATCCTAATGGGATACCTACAATAGAGAAGATCAATAACCGAACATTCAAATGTTCTCAAAATATACGTTAATATACTTAATATTATATAAATGTATAATTCACTTTCATCTTTCTTTATGACTAGTTTCTCTTATTTTTAAGGATAGAATAATGAAATTTCGCAAATTGAACAAAACTTTAGTAAGGTTCACTCGAATAATATTAGTCAAAATTTGGTCACTGGAAGCATAACTGCAAAAATGAAATTTGGTTTACAAGAAGTTACAGATTTCAGCAGGATAACACTTTCTCAAAGTAAGTCAATCATTCATGAGAAGAAACAAATTTCAAATTAATTTGTCTAATATTAGATGAATAAAGAGTTGTGAACATTTATTTGTTAGCGGCTAGGCTTTCAAATGGTCATCTCAACACAACAACAAAATAAACATTGTTGCACATATCTCAAAGACAGACAGGCCAACTTTTTTATCATTACCCCAGCTATAAGAAAAAACAAATACACTACACAAGTGTACGCACGAATTAGGGTGGGGTTCGGCATGGTAAACGGTATGGTAAACCGGTAAAACGGTATACCGGTATACCGTTTTACCGGAAACATTTTATTCCAAAATTTACCGGTATACCGTTTTACCGGTAAATTTACCGGTATGCCGGTTTACCGGTAAATTGCCAAAAAGTTTACCGAATCGCGACCCTATTCACCTTGTATAGTTACCAAGTGATGAAAGGGCGGTGGTAACACTGTAAGCTTGATGCAAATGATTTTTAAGTATGAAGATAATTGTCATTTCACAAAAAACAGGTCACTTTGTAAACTACACTAATAAAAATAAGATTTTGAATAACCCATCTTTTACAGCTATAGAATACTAATATATAGTGTTATTACTTCTTTCTGAATCTGTCTCAAAAAAGTAATACAGTCAAAAAAAGCATATAATCAATGTTTAAAGCCCATTTAGCTACTAAGCATTTAAAATAAGAACTAGTGAAGAAAATGATATATGCAACCATTTCTAAAAACTAAAAACACTGCTACCGTAATGAAGGTGTGTCCAATACGGTACAACAAAACCGGTGTCGGGTTTTCTCCGGTGCCACATTTGTAGGATTGGGTGTCAGACCAAGGATCGACTAGCCCGGTTCATTGGCAGTGTAGATTACGGTAGCTTTCTGTTTGAGACTTATTGGACCTGCGATCAGAAAGTTTGCGTACCGGAGAGATCTTATCAAATACGCTCTGCCCGCTGAGTGGGGATGTCGAATTTTCGGGGTTACTGTAGTTAGTTAGATGAAACAAAGCATAGCAAAAACGATTGTAATATATAGCAAAAAGGTTGGTTGTAGCAAACAGAATTTGGAAAAGCCATGCTGAAAATAGAGAAATGTACGGATAGATTAACAAAGAAGCGGGATAGATTGCAAAAGTTGTCATTTTCCATAGTAGCAAATTTGAAAATAGATTTCAAATTATCAATACATCTTATAAATGATAAGGATAAAGTAGGAAAAAAGCCGAATCTAAGATGAATTGGGTTCCCGTTGATTGGAAACTTTTACTGCGGGGCCCACGGTGGCTATACTAGTCGTAAGACGGTTACAGAGAACAAGTGTAACATCATTTCACAAAACTACCGTAATCCAGAATGACTCAAGCTCATAGTGATTAGGTCTATGGTACAAAAATCGGGAAGTTTTCGCACACAATCAGAGAAATAAGGCAATTAAGTAAATGCTAAATATAGTAAACGGAATTAGATTAGTCATGCAAAGCTGGGTGCAAAGGCCATATTGTTTACGAGGTAGTCAATATTATTACGCAGTAAAGATTAGATTGAAACGGGGAACATGGAAAACAAGGAATTTCATTGCGAAGTTATGTAACCGCTGTAGTTAAAGAAGAATACATTTATGAAAGAAAGTTTCAGAGTAACAAATTTGTTTTGCCAGATAAGAATTGAAGTTCACACCTAGCTAACACAATGTGACAATTAGGAAATATTACAAAATACAACAACAGTTACCATAAAAAGAAATACAATATATGACAAACTTTTCAATTGCCAATATTTCAAAGGAAATCAAACCTGTCGAAACAAACCAGTTGGGAATGGAACTGTTGCAAATTGTTGAAATTTGTTTCATTCAACATTTACGTGATTTTTAAAAGGCTACAGACCGGGAGGTTCTGACAAAATCGAGACGAGCGAATTAGCCATTAGCGCGGTGGTGCAGGGACGACCTAGGGGGGTCCGCCCCGCCAGGTTTGCAGCGAACCTGCAACCCGCCAGCCTGAGGGGCAAATTAAACGAATACAATGCTAAATTAACAAAGCAGAGATCGAATTATTGCGAATTGAGGTTTTTGCAGAATTAAAGAAAATGAAAGCATAAGTTGTGTTTGCAAACAAGAGTTTCTTTTTCATTAGAGAGCGGGTTACGGTAGGTCAATGAGTGAATAAGCAGGCCAAAATGTTTAGGCTGAATGTTTAGGAATTGAATTGAAAACTATATTAGATATTATAAATTATAAATCAGATTGGGGAATAAATCCGTTAAGGGGCTTCAACGATTTTGGGCTGCGGTCTGGACCCAGTTTAGAAAAGTCAGCATTCTGCCCGACCCGGCATGAAAAGTTCCCCCTCTTTGGCAACTGAATTCATGGATTCTAAGAATCTGTGAATAGTGCGTTGTTTCGTAAAGTATTGCGGTTGTTGGGATATCTGGTTGATTCGAGAAAATTAACCGCATCACAACATGGAGGATGTAAGAAACGTAATCCATTCTTTTAAATAGCCAATATTTTCTGGTTTGAGTAATTTATAACCAATGAATGACTATTACAGTACTTACATTGTTTATAGAACTTGCAATGCTCTCAAAACCAACACTGCATCGTTATGGCCTTTCTAGATTGGCGGTGGTGTTGCAAGATTTTGCACTCAAAAAATGGAAAATTTTGCATTTCAAAACCATTTCAAGGCAACATTTTGCCATTCCGCGCATCGAACATGGCCGACGCTATGCAGTGTAGTTTTGAAACCCACTATATATGAGGGGTAGACACCTATACAGTATATACTTAGTATCAGATGTAAAAAGTAACTTCATAGCAAGGCTGCACTAAATATAGTTTTCAGCGCAACTTTTTGTCCTTGAAAGTACAACCTAACCCTTCACTAGCCACCTTTAAATATTCTCCAAATTGTTTGTTTGTCCAAAGTGTACCTGCAATGCTATCTACTGATGGCGCAAACACAGTTTAATCTCGTATTTAACAAATAATTTCAATTCCAACAACCTCGTGGTCTCTCGTTCTGCCATACACAAAAGTTGTTTACCGCGGTTGCAACCTATGCAAGTGCAGGCGTCCTTTTACCTTGGCAGCGCGAAAAATTGTTTGTGTATATAGGCGATTACGTACTACGGGGAGTGGCGTATAGTAAATGGCAGAATAGCGCTTGCAAACGAAAACGGTTGCGGGTTTTATGGGGGACCAAATGATGGTATAGAAAAGGGGTGCGAACCTGATGGAATACTCTAGATGGAGTCGACGATCGGGTAAAATAGAGGAAGTGATAGAATTTGCTTAGTCGGCCTAATGAAACCCATATTTCCGTAAATCTTTCTCATCAATTAATTGATCGTATTGTCTCAAAGTTGGATCCTATATTCGAAACTAGGTAGAATATGCTGACAGTTTCTAGAGATTACTCTACAGTCCATCGACTTTGCTCTATCGCTTCAAAAACGCTTGCAAGCTCAAAGCATTCAACGTAATCGTTGAATTCTTACATTGCTAATTTGCTGATATTTGTTTTACTCAATCATATGCTATGTCAAACTTCAGATGTAAGCATTTCAATAGTACCATGCCCTAGAAAGAGAATTTGCCATTATTCCCACTACCGCCTTTTCTTTTTTTGCACGCTACAGCATTATTTGCGTCCGCGCAGGCAGTTATTCTGAGAGAAGCGTAAGTTGCAAAATTTGCAGCGCGAGAATGAAGGACCGGCCGTACCGCGCGGGGATGTGAAACAGGTGGGGTGCGAAATTGCGGCAATGCGGTAGCCCTGAGGGGTTTGCGTAGTGGGTGGTCGCACCAACCGACTTTCGAATCGTCACAGACGGCTTGACCTAAAAAAGCACTGCGCATCTTTAAAGGTCGGAAGTGACGATTGGTGCCTAAATTATCACAAAATGAAAAGAAATAATGAACATCTGGAGAATAAAGACCATATAGAACGAGTTTTTAGTTTTAAATTACAAATTAATCAGGGTAGGTTTGGGACAAAAAGTAAATGTTGCATAGTTGAGAAGAGTATGATCAGGTAATGGATGGTTGAGAAATGGAATTGGGCAATGATCCATTACAATGTATGTCTGATTAGATGAAACAAACAACTGATGTGTGGAAAATTTTGTTAAGCGAAAGAAATAGAAATAGAAATATTTATTGATACGTTAATATAAAAAATGAACAAACAAACGAAAGCAAAATACAAAAGATAGGAAAACCGTCACCGGTTTCAGACAGACTTTCTGCAGACCGGGTCGATCAAAAATATTCGGCTAGGCCCAAGTTTAAATGTTGTTTTAGAACATTGGTGAATTTAAACCACACAGTCACTTGAACTTGAGTATATGGCGCAAAAAAAATTTGTTTATTCGTTTTACGAAACACAAGATCGCAGATAGTTGAGCGAAGTAGTGGGATGAGGGAACCATAGGAAGTGTGACTTCATTGCACAGCACCCAGGGAGTGGAGACGACAAATAAGAATAAATTTGCAAGAATTCTTTCTTCGGAGGGATTCAAAGCAGATGGTATGAAATAACGTAATCTTGGTTGAGAATGCATATATTATGTAGTCAGCGCCGAGAGTAATCGAGTGTCACTTGCGTATTTCTAGTATTTTTAACACCGCGCAGGCAAATTCCACCCGCGAACTTGCAAAGCACAATATTGCATGGAGAGTAGCCGCCAGATGCCGGCGCGGTGCTCGAAAATGGGCTCAGACGAGCGTTGAATTCTTTAAACTCCATCATTACTCTTGACGCTAACTGTAACTATCTATTAAAAGGTACTCTCTATAACATCATCCGAGCTATGTTCAGATAAACATAAACATATAAAAAGAAAGTGCAAATGTTATATATGTATAGACTTTATAGTCCTTTAAATGGTCACGTTGTTGAAATTTTCATCTCTGACCGCCGAATTCAATTGAATACAGTTCCTTCACTATGAAAACAGATCAGCCTCAGATTTTGCTGAATAGAAGGGGTTGCGGAGGCCGGACGGAAGCAAACATTCATTTTGGAAGAAGTTCAAGAAATGAATTGGTAGGTTTGTGATCCAAACGATTTTGGGGCATCATTGAACAGAATTTATAGACACAAAAGTGAAACACAGTCACTGAAACCTCGGAATTTGTAAAAAAAAATCTCTGCTGTAAAATGATAAAATTATTTCCATGAGAAGATGTGACATATTTTAAAGAACAAATGCAGGTTAACCACACCGGTTTTACACTAAACACGATTTAGAACTAAAATTCTATTGGTTCATAACATTAACAAATTTCCTGAAGATCTATTGATCGCCAAAATATAACATTGAACACTTTATTGTAATCAATGAATATAGTCTGTATCATTAGCTAAGTTTTTATCGCAGTCTCCTGGAAAGAGGAGGTGTTTTATTAAAGTAATACAACTTTCAAGAAAAGGCTCCAATTCCAGCGTTTAACTCTTGTTACACACTATAGTCTAATTAAAAATCTAGGTTTCCAGCGCGATATCGCGAGCGGGCGCAGTGTTATAAAAAATGAATGTAAATTCGGTCGACGTGGTTTCTTCAAAAGTACATTCATTTTGTATAACATAGCGCCTAGCTCGCGATACCGCGCTGAAAACCTAGGTCTAGAGATGGACTATATAACACAAAAGATACATCTGAACTTCTATCAAATTGGATCACAAGACCGCCAAATCGGCTAGGAAGTCTAAAAAGTCTGCAAAACGTGTAGCCGTTCATCTTTTTTCCACCACAACCTCGGTTCCAATTTAGAACCATCGGTGACGCTTACTTGGTCACTCGAAAATAGTTCCTCATAGAGGTAGGTGGCTATGATGTCTCGATCAGCATCGGCGGCGCAACGGTGTTGAAAAAGTAAACCAAAGTGGACCTCTTTAGCAAGGACAAATGTTGATGTTTGAACGTTGAAATCGGTTGCGCGGGCCGAACGTATATAGAAAGACACTATTTGGTCTGCGCAATTCTGCGTGCGATGTTGGATTTGTGTAGTGCAAGGTAGATTTTTGAACAGAAACGGCACAATTCACCACAAAAGTATGACAAAATACAGTTCAAAAGGACCTGGCGCGGTATTGTTCCTTCGAAGGAAACATTTTGCGTATGTGAAAAATCTAGTATAAAGATGAATTGCGTAGGTGGTCGTTTTTAAACAATATAACTATTCAGTTATAAACTTCTCTTACTTGTTCCTTGAAGATGACGGGATTAATTCCCGGAACAGCTAGGAGAAGTTTGGATGTAAACGGCAAGAAGTGAAACAAGAGCTTGTAAAGAATGCATCAACAATCAGATAAATATAATCTTGAGTATTGAATAAATTATTATAACAGTATCTAAAAATTGTTTGTGATATATCTCAGCAAAATCCAGTTCATCTTCGACAGATAAAAAAGGTCTGTTTT
>JAQGAV010000990.1:0-24702 GCA_034691345.1 Phasmarhabditis papillosa | reverse complement strand
CCGCCCAGGCTCGTTCAATTCCACCTCTGTGGTGGATAGTTTTTTAAGTAAGTTGAAGAAGAGTGGGCTCTATTGAACACACGACCCGGCCCGGGCCAGTGGCTGTAGAATTGAAAGTTTTTATATGCCCGAGCAATTGTGGATTGTTACCCTGGAACGGCGAAAATGCCCGGGCACCCACTCGGGCATTTCTATACTACGGCCACAGGGTGTCATATTTGAAAACTTGGCCGCTTCCGGGTCGAGGGCGGAAGATTGCGGAAACTGGCCAACCCTTTCCCACACTTATTTTAAGTTTATCAAAGAGCATTCCCTTCGCAGACCCGCAAATTCCGATCTATCGAGACCTCTAATTTCTTCGCCATTACACATGTTTTTCATTACTTTTCGTTCCTTTCGTCCAGATGGCTGCAGACGGCGGGCCAAGCCGGCGCCGGCATCGCGTTCTCTCATTTTTCTAGCCGGCGAGCACATAAATTATGACACCGCAGATTGCGCCGCATCTCGGTCGCCCGCCTAATTTTGCATGAGAAAGTGCGTATTTGAATGAATAAGTAGTATGGTGGAATAGGACGGCGAGTTTCTCCGGCCGCTCAGGCTGAGGCGTGCGCGGGCCGAGTTTCCGACAGTTTGGCCTGGGCCCGCCCAGGCTCGTTCAATTCCACCTCTGTGGTGGATAGTTTTTTAAGTAAGTTGAAGAAGAGTGGGCTCTATTGAATTACTAACCAGAAAATTTCAGATTATATTCGTTTAAGCTTTCTTAAAAATAGTCTATTGCTTCGCCACCTGTTAAGTCAATTATAGTCTACACCAAGAGCTAGGATTCCGCGCAGTATCCAGGATAGCAGAGCTGTTAAACCGGCCCTGTCTGCTTTTTTGGACCTCGAACGGGCCGGTCCGGATCACTGATTTAACAGCTGTGCAGGATAGTATACTGGAAGCCTAGCTCTTGTAACAGATTATATCGTCAGTGCCAGTAGTAATGATGGAGTGTAAAGAATTCAACGCCGGAATCGGGCGGCTACTCACCGTTCAATATTGTACCTTGTAAGCACGCGCGTGCAATTTGTATGCAGGTGCCGTGTAATCTTATAAATACGAAAGTGACACTCAATTATTACTCTCGGCGCTGACTATATTTGATTCAAAGAACCCGTAAGAATACCAATACCTAGAGTTTTTATCATGACTAATCCAGGCCTGACAAAGTAGTTAGCCGACTTGGCTTAATTTCTCATAATTTTTATAATTAATTCAACCTACCGTAACTATTTCGTTAGCCTGTACATGGGGATATATCTGTGATAGTTGTAGTTCTACACAGATTGAAGCGTGGTGAAGGAAATCCACCTAAATTAATAATCAGTAAGGTGAAAACTTATAATAACCCACTGTATATTTAATGCAGTTGCGCAGCTGGGCCCGAAAAAACGAGCCCCTGCCCGGCATTCGAACTTGAACTCGGCCCGAAGCTCGAAAGCTAAGTTTTGCTATAACCCTTTTGGGCCCGAATTTATTTAATATTATTTAATATCAAAACCAAATGAGTTAAGTTACAGATACTCGATTTTAAGGGGGCTTGACCGGGCCTTAGGTCAAATTTCCAGATAGACCAGGTTGGTTGGTCTGGAGAGGTAGACACGGCTCGCCAACGGAGACAGTGGGATTAAAGGACTGTGTTTCCATGTTAAACTTAGGTCACGCCATTCGAAAAAAAACTAAATCGCACAGGTTGAGATATGGGCCTTCGAATGATATATAAATAAAGATAAATTCCCTGGCGAAACAATCCAGGGATTAGGCCGCAAGATTTTACTATTCGAATTTGCTCTGTCCCGCTTCGTTAAGACGCAGCGAGCTGTGTAGACGTGTATAACTTCTTTTAACTTGCAGTGTAGGTCAGGGATGTCCGGAATTCCGGTTTATGATTTCCGAAAAACTTGAAATATTCCGATTTCCCGTTTTCAAGTTCCGGAATTTAAAAACCGTCTTTCCGGACAATACTGTTGTAGACTAATTTTGAGATGATTGTGTACAACTTTCTTATTGTTAGCATTAGTTATTTGGAAATTGCTTAAATTATGTAGCTCCCAAAAAACAGAATCGTGCAAAAAATTGCGGTTAGAAACAGTTCTGTTTTCGCAATTTCTGTTTTCTGTGAGTCGCTAAATTGTTAGTTAACCAACCTCTCTCGGCCGGGAGACCATTGACTCGAAAATCTTCTCGGCGCAGCCACGAATGAAGAGAAAAGGTCGTTCTCGAGATTGGAGACCTAAATTGAGGACTACTTATTAAGATCATCGCGAGTCGTCTTTAATCACTAGTTGTTAGAAAAGGGGTGGACAGTAACTGGTGCCAGTTCAGGATCTCTAGCTTATGAAAAAAAGCTACCTCCAAAGTAATGTGGTTCATAAATTGTGATACAAGAAGCTTCGCATGACTCTACTGGAGCTACGTGCTGCACGGCTTCTTCACTATCGCAGTATCGATCGAACTGGGGAGTTCTGAAAAAAAGAATTAGTAATCATTTGCAGAAAGAGTTAGAAACCCTGGGGATTCAAGATGATGTCGTTTTGAACCAAGACCAATGATTAGAAGGTTGCCTCGTAAGCTAAGTTCGATGGTTAGAATTCCCCCGAAGGCAGAATCCTCGGCACCCAGGTTAATAGTTTTTGGAAAGCTCAACTTCTAATAAAACTTGGTATAGTCCAAAACAAAAAAGACTGCAGTGAGCGGTGTTGTTTAAGGTTTCAAAAATCGCTCGTTCTCTGGCAAATTTAAACTTCTATTATATCGTTATATGCGCATTTTTTTGTTTGTTGTCAGAAAAATATAATTTTACTAGTTTTATTTTGTATCATGTCCAGAACAAGAGAAATACACAATTGCGGAAGCCTGTGTATACCACCGCGCTCTGATATCTTTTGTTTTTTATATAGAAGGGCAAAAAATATAGCTAACCTGGCGGTTCTTGAGGCAAACGCTCCACTTTTCTCCAGAACCATTCTGTATTCTGAGGATGCGCAAGAGTAGCATCTGAAAATGAAATCATGAAAATAAACATTATGAGAACGTTCAAAATGTGAAATGTTCTTTCGGTTATGGCTAGAAAGGTTATAAATCTTATTTTTAAGAATTCTACAATTGATGGATTACACATCAAAAAACCTGAGAGTATCGATCAGTATCAGAAATATTAAGTTGGCTCAGGGCTGAGAAAAGGCCGTTTATCAAATTTTCGACCCGAGAAATTCACAGCCCTGGGTTGGTCTCGTCGGGTCTGCGCGCATGAGGCCAGACCAGCTTATTGTGTGTTCCCAAAAAAAATGTAGCAATAAAAGCCTGAACATCCCGAAACCAAACTCCGTACTTAACTCGGGCCCACATAAACCCCGTCCTCAATAAAAACAAAGCTTCTTATTGTTAGATACCCCCCCCCCCAAACTCTTCTCCATCTATTTCACAACCTTTTCTAAATTCTAAATCTTCTATGTGTTTGTGTACTCATTTCTTAGTTGGCCCTCTATTCAATGGTAATTGATTTAGGTTGTCGGCCTAGGTCTCTAGAGAAGTTCTCTACCGATTTAAACCTAATGGCTAGGCCAAATAAAAAGCCGCCCAATTCGAGAAGAGTCTCTTTTGAAGAAACAAAGTTTGTTCTGGGATTTCACAAGGAGTTATGAAGGTAATGCATAATAGATGAGTTCAATGATTAGAGAAACTTTGGATCGGTGAAGTTTGTGAAAAAGTGGGACAACAAAAAGTTGGCAAGTGTCCGTAGTATAGAAACGCCCGGGTGGGTGCCCGGGCAGTTTTTAGCCTGCCCCAGCAACAAATCTCAACTGCTCGTGGAGCCAAAAACTGCCCGGGCACCCACCCGGGCGTTTCTATACTACGGCCACTGGCCACTGAAGGTCTACTTTGTAGAGCTAAAAGTGGGGTTTCATTAATATTGGTAGTTTGCCCCTGAAAACGGAAACTTAGAAAAGAGCGCGCTCATACATACGATTCTTGAATAAATGAACGAAACCCTGCGTCAAAGAAGTTTAAATATATTACAATTGCCTGTTCAAGATTTACACGGGTAGCACAGTATGATATTAGTTTAGTTCCGGTGCTACAAATAGCTTCAGTGAGGACCGGAACCCCCAAAAGTCATTTTTAACACTGCACCTACTGGCATTCTACGCGCGCGATATCAGCAGATTACAAACTTGCTGCTGCACTGCCTTACTCAATACAGAATATTGCAACACTCCTGCTTATTAACACGGCCGTATTGCTCTTGAATCCGACTATATCGCAGTTGTTCCCTTTATATTCTTGGCTAGTTTTGCGGGTTGGCAATCTGTAGCCATTTTCTTGTTCTTCAATGGCCGTAATTACTGGCCTACATAGAAGATATCAAAGCGGAGAACACAAATAACATTCACATATGTTATGGAATAAGAAAAAGCGGCCAGAGGTGGGAACGAAGCTTAGATTTGGGGTAAAACGGGATATATAGAGTTGTCAGGGTCAGACCTCTCAAAAGGACGGGCCGGGCCGGGCCAAGGCCGAAATAACCAAAAGTTAAAAAGGCCAGTCCGGGCCGAGGTCCTATTTTGAGGCCGACCTGAGAGGTCTGGTCAGGGTGGCGGATTTAAGGGCCGGGCATAAATAGACTAGAGCATAGATTATTTTTAAACTTCAAGTTCGCGAGTTTTTATTTTCATTATTTTTTAAATTGAGATGGACTATATAAAGAAGAGAACATAGTTTAATGCATTAGCAATAACAGAGTGTAACTTGAGTATTTTTGAGTACTTTTGCGTATATTTTTGCTGCTCGCCGACTTTCAAAGCCATTTTTAACACGATTCTTTTTTTAACACTCCATGAGTACTCTTGAATATCATGCAATGTTGTATGAAACGTTTTATAGATATTACAAGCGTTTCCTTGAAGCATATTGACTTCAACAACTAATTGGCACCTATTCAACTGAAATAGCTCCGAAAATATAGCAGAAATTAAAAACGAAGCTTTAATTTCGGAAAACAAAGTTTGTATTGGTTGCATATGTATATATTCCCATGGGAATAAAAAAGTATTGAAATTGATAAAGCAATGCATTAATTAGATTACAAAGTGCATGAAAATAGCAATATCGGCTTGTGTTTTTATTTTTTTTAAATCGCCCAGATTCACCAAAAAACATATCTAGGAATTCAATCTTGTCGAAATAAAGGTGCACGAATCAAAAAGTAGGAAAGCTCGAAAAAAGCAAAAACTTATTCCGTTGCCGGGAATCGAACCCGGGCCTTGCGGGTGAGAGCCGCAAATCCTAACCACTAGACCACAACGGACCTGATGAGGATTTGCTTATCATCATATACATTCTCTAGAAACTACTTTTGCGTTGCGTCATAACATTGTTTACAAATTCCCCCGCTTCTTCACAATTGTCTCAGTTAGCATTAGAGCGCTGCTATTCGAATTAGCGCGCATTTGTTTATAACCGTCGCGGAAAGCCACCAGAGGCCGTTTCCGTTGTCCAGCATTGAAATAACAATGACGAAGGGAATTGGTCAATTTACAAAGTTTACTTTTTTAATTTAAAATTTAAATTAGTTTTTACGGGTCAAAAAACTGTGCAGGTGAAAACGGTTGTCAAAATATGGTAAAGAAAAACTTGACAGGAACTTTTGCTGATCATAGATTACACTTAAAGAAGTGATATAAGTAAGTATAGCAACAAAGCTACGGAAAATGAAAATTATCCTAAAAAACGAATAACAAAATCAAACTCACTTCACTCCCTCGATTTTCCGAATTACTGTAGCTAATATTAGAGCTGCAAAGAGCAGCATTTCGAATCGGTACGGGACCAACGTATCTTCAGCTTGTCAAAAGTTCTTGAATACTAGCACAATAATATAGTAATTGCTTGTAGTTTCGATGATTTTTGAAAATAGTAGCTTTGTAATCGTTTCGCGATCAACTAGATCAGTTCTGAAAGTCGCAGTCCTTGAATTCCTATTTGTAAGAAGTTTAAACCAGTCCTTTAAATTAGTATAGGAATCCGTTTGGGTGGTCCTGGAGTTGTGGAGAATCTAATAGTTTATATTGAGAAATGAGGATGCTGCTAGTTTTAGCTCTTAGCCCCGCCCACTTTCTTTACTGAAATTGAGAGGCGCGGCCTCAAAAAAGGCAGAAAGGTATGCGAAAGAATATGAAAAAGTTGTTTTTGTTGTTATTCTTGGGCTAGTTTGCTGGGAATTTGCAGAACTCTTGCAAGTTTGAAGTGAGAGTTAGTAAAATAGAGTTGTCTTATATCGATAAAGCAGGATGGGAATTTTACAGGCAGGGGCTGGACCGAGAAATTTTGACCAAGGGCCGGCCCGGGCCGACATATTCCCTTCTCTGCGTAATGTTTTCCAAAGTGGGTTCGGGGTTTTTTTTTCTGGAAATGCAAGGAAATACCTTTTGAGTGGTTCAAAATGAGCAAACAATACAGAGCATCGTCTTTCAGCCGAAGCTGTTTTACTTAAGTGATGGCTCCAAAAACTTATTTTGATTCTGGAAATCAGAAGCTATATAATATATCGAGAAAAATATAAATCTGTAAAGTAGCGGTGTTAAATCCCCTCTAATGCTCAATTAACCACTCTTAAATCTCACACGGTTCTTCAATCCTAAAATGTAATATAATACTGTAATCTATAGTGCGTTACGAGTATAGTCGGATTCATTCAAAACGAATAACGGAGTGTAGAAAATTATTTACAAGCCAAACGCAATTGCGTACAAGCAGTATTGGCTTGAAAATTATTTTCTACATTCCATTATTCGTTTTGAATCCGACTATAGCAGACTTAAGCATTGATATAGTCACTGGCAAGATCTAGGTTATCATCTAGCGCAGCAACCCTAATATCAGCGGTGTTAAACCCAAATTAACGAAACTGGGTGAGTCTTTTTCTTCAAGAGGATTTATTTGTATTTAGCACCGATTCTCTTCAGGATTTGCACTGGAAACCTAGCTCTTGATACAGAACATATACAGTCAGTGGACTAATGGCTTGCAAGAGGTTACGGTAAGAACTGCAAATTTTTTAGAGCTTATTAGAGTAATTAGAGCAAACTTAGAGCAAAGATATGCTCTATTTTTAATTTACTAGACCTTTAACTTCAAGCCATTAGTTCACCGACTATATAAGGATGATTTCATTCAGTCGTCTTCTAAAAGGAGCACAGTCCCTTATTTTGTTTTAGAACAAACTAACAATAATGGCGATTATTTATTATAACCTGATAATGAATAATAGTACCCGATAACGAAAGAAAGGCAACAAGACTATATATACATACATAAATTCGGTGATATATTATTACGATATGTCGATATTTACAGACATGGCAACCTAGGTTTACAGCTAAAGTAAGAAAAGGATTTTGGACATCCATGCACTATTGATAGACATATGAAATAACTTTAGATTTAGTTCTTAGTTAGTTTGATAATTATTTGTTGGTTCGAATGCCCAACAGACTAGCCAAGCCGTACTCAGCCACAATACTTGCGACACTCTCCAGGGGGCGATTGGCATCTCTGAAAATTAAAATTTAAGTAAGTTTCACTCGATATGGCAAAATCCTACATAATTAAAAATTTGCAAAAGCTTATTCCGTTGCCGGGAATCGAACCCGGGCCTTGCGGGTGAGAGCCGCAAATCCTAACCACTAGACCACAACGGACATGTCTGTTAATGTCAGTGTATTGCCTGAGTGTCAGCGCCAGCATTCGAGGTCATGTGAAATGTTCCCAACAAACCTGATTTTTGGAATAGCGTTGAGAATGAACTTCTCAATTGGCCCTCCACCATTTGGTCCTCCACCGGTGGCTCCTCTGAATCCTCTGTTTTCTTGTCCCGGAACCCAGACGGCTGGGGGAGGCTTAGGAAGCGGTTGACCGGAATCTGGAAAGAGAAGAATCGTAAAGTATTATTATTTTTTGGAATAACTTTCTGTTTTAAGGTGGTAAAGTCAATATATATGTGGTTAATAACAAGTTATCTAGCATTCTTTCAATGAGTGCTGACCAATATATAAATAGTTTTCTTATCTGCTATTGTGTTACAATTAAAACAACCATAAAGATTTATGATCTATGGTTTATAGGATTCAACTGACCTTGAATGTATCTCAGGTTGAAGCCGGTTTCATAGTTAAGTAACGTTGGATCAGTGAAGATTAATACTTCTGCTTGGTCCGATGTTACCGTTAGCTCCTTGTCGCAACTGAAACATCAATCTATGATAACTATATTAAGACTATATTTCGATTTAAAAAAACCTATGAACGATATCTAGTCAGATTCAAGAGTAATACCCCAGTGTAATTAGTGTATATCCCGTTTTTTATGAACACCGATATTAATGTCGAATGAGACTCGACCGATTTTATATTCATTTCTTATTACACTGCGCCCCGGTCGTGATACCGTGCTCAAAACAAGGTCTTGAGATAAACTATATCTGGAACCACGTATTTATATGAACCTAACCATGATCTGAACCCTGTTTGCTGGAAATCCGAGTTAGCTTTAATTTCGACATAAGCCTTGCAGGTGGTCTCACAACGATATACTTGGTTGCTTAGGATGATCTTGATACGGGCATTGTTTGTCTGCAAGTAGTACTGTAGTTTATAAAAACTGCCAACATTTTGGTTTTTAATATATTGTAATGTTTTAGCAATTGATGTAATTTAAAGCAATATTGCAAAATTTCGAGGTTCTGACATAGTTTTTATTGAAAATTGCAAAGCATTGGTCTTTAAAAGTTGCTTAATGCCCTTCTGATTCTGCAGCTACGGGGAGTCGAACCCACAACACCAGATGCTCGCGGATTGCGAGACCGAACCACTAGGCTAAAGCACTTAGGTCTTGGCTTGGTAGAGTAAATTGGATGTTATAAACTTCCGCAATAGGCAAGTTTACAATTATATTAGTTGATTATTATTAATAGTTCACAAATTTCCAAAAAATATACCTTGATCCTCCAATAGCAACGTTTCTTGCCCCGATGGCCGAGCTCCTGCCAGAAGGGTGACGCAGCTAGGTCGCCGCCACACTGCGCCTCGCCTAAAACGAAAATATAATGCAATATCAACAAAATTTAATGGACAATTCAGAAAGAAACGGTATGCTAGGGCCGACCCGATTCATACGTTTGAGCACAGACAACGGTTGCGTTTCGGTATTGTAATCGGTGTGGTAAACCGGCATACCGTTTTATCAATAAATTTTTATGGTAAATTTTCCGGTACCTACCCCGTTTTACCTCTATTATGCCAAAATGTTTACCGAAACGACACCCAAGCCCTTTTCCAAAAAGAACCCGTTCCTCTACCAAGGAAGAGTCTACCAAGGCTCGGACCGGTGCGGCCCGAGAAATGCCCACACCTGCGTTATTATAATGAATTCGCTCCAAAAAACTCCTGCCTATCTCAGATTTCGCTAGCAATCACAGAAAAGTCAAAACAACGAACAGTTCCAACATTGATTAAAGTTGTAAAACCTGTCTTTGGACTTGAACCAGAACGTGCTCTTATAGGATTCAAGACTTGGTCCGGCTAGGGACTAGCAGCTGATTCCAACCCCTTCTCTACAATTCAGTAACTCACTTTGTGGTACCATTTCACAAGTTGGCCCTCCCAGTCCAGTGGGACACTTGCACACTCCACAGTTATTAGGATCTGCATATCCGCCGTTCTTGCAGTCAACTCCACCAACCTTAGGACAAGTGTCTGAAAAGATTTATATTATATTAAAACTATTATATTGAAATGGATGTTAAAATAGTTATTCATAAGCTGAGCACTTTCGGGATTGCGAATCACTTTCCGATTCTTTTCGGGAAATTAAGGTGTTATATATAGTCAAGCCAAGAGTAATAATGGAGTGTCACTTGCGTCTTTTCATGATTTTAACACTGCACCCGCAGGCAAATTGCACGCGCGTACTGGCAAAGTACAATATTGAACGGAGAGTACCCGCCAGATGCTGGCGCGGTGCTCGCAAAAGGGGTTCAGACAAGCGTTCAATTCTTTACACTCCATTATTACTCTTGGCGCTGACTATAAAACTGAGTACACTTTTAAGGAAAGGCTCGCAATCCACCCAGTCTTTATTGTCAATATATCTTAACTACACCCCATGATGGTGGTCCAAAAACCTTGCTTTTGAAACAGATTATATTAACACTGCTATGAACTTTTTTTAAAAACTAACCATGACAATAAAGTCTGTTAACTTGTTTTACATCAATAAAAGATGGTTTTAGTCGTTGTCCGATAGTCCTTTGATACTTATCATCCTTAGTTACGATGGTGATCTGATCCCAGTCATTGGTGAAAGCCTAGAAGAATAGGGTATGAACACATTACAGAACATTTGGGCCCACTCAGGGCTTGGAAACGACCCTTTTTAGATCGTCCGGCCCCCGTGACCGTAGTAAAGAATCGCCCGGGTGGGTGCCCGAGCAGTTGAGATTTGTTGCCCGGACAGGTTAAAAACTGCCCGGGCACCCACCCGGTCGTTTCCATATATTATGGCCTTACAGCGTATAGTCATATACTCTGATTTTGAGGATCTACAAAGTTTAAAAGTTATCTTTAGCATTTTTATGTTGACTTTTAGCTCCTAGCTGCAAAAGCTACTTCATAAGCTGCTTACATTAGGTCCATAGTGCATAACTGATCCTAAATCATACGGTAGCCCCATATCCTCAATCTCCTGTGTTGTGCGGAGCTCGAAATTACCGATAGTGCCCTTGATTATGTACTGTTTGCTAAAAAGAAAACAGGAAATAGAGTGTGAATTATGAGGGCTGGATGTTTAAGCTTTTACTTTTGGACACATCCCTGTATGCCTGATCGTTCCAAACAAGAAGTCATCAACTCCGTAACATTTTGGAGAGAATCGTTAAAGCTATTGTTCTGCTACGGCGGTATTATAGTCCATCTCAGCACCTAGGTTTCTAGCGCGGTATCACGAGCGGCGCGCTGTGTTATAAACTTTTGGAAAAAAACTATTCTACATAATTTTTTTATAATAATGAGCCCCGCTCGTCACACCGCGCTGGAAACCTAGATGTTGAGATGAACTATATATAAACTGAATGCACTTTTAAAAAAAGTTTCCCATCCACCGTTTTTCAATTATTATTTATATGATACGACTGCTTACGAGATACTACGCTGGCAACCTATACCTATAATGTAAGATTGATTGCAGGGTACCTACTTCAATTGAATGTATTGATCCCTGTCCGGTCTTGACTGTTCGTGCCAAAAGCCTAGCGAGTGACCGACTTCATGGGTTACAATTCCTTTCTAAACGGTCAACAATATGTCTTATGAATAGGCTACAATCATATTCCATTTTAGTAGAGCTGGGCAGCTCGGCCCGAAAAAACGAGCCCCAGCTCGAAATTCGAACTTCAGCTCAGCCGAAGCCAGAAAGCCAAAGTCCAAAAAGTCCGCTTGAGCACAAATCCTGGTTTGCGCGAAAGGGGCCAAAACAACTCCATTGCTCAGAAATAACAAATTATTCAGACTATTGTGAATATATTTTGTTGATAACCTACATCCTCACATCCATATCCAATTGATATCATTTGAGAGCCACCGGTACGACCGACTGAGGAGTAGCAACTAAATAGAATACAATAGTATTTAACTTAAAAATATTAAAGGTGGCACAGTAGTTAGAAGCTTCGCCTCATAAGCTAAAGTAAGATTATTCGAATCCCTCCAAAGAAAGAATTCTTGCAAATTTGTTCTAAATCGTCGCCTCCACTCCCTGGAGGTTGTGCTATACAGTCCCACTTCCTATTGTTCCATCGTATCGTCCTTGCTCCAAATGTCTGTGATCTCGTGTTTCGTAAAAATGAATAAACAAATTTTTAAAAAGATGGCCAATTGATTTAATAGCTTTCAAATGACTACAACTTTTCTTGAAGTTGGTTTTTATTAAAAAAAAACGATACTCCCAGAAAACGCAACCTGGCGAAAACTGAACCCTCAAAAGCAGAAATCTTTTAAACTGAGAATTTTTGCAATCGCCACCCAGGCCGGGCCCGGGTCGGGCTGTAATTTACCCTTGAATAAACTATTTATCACAACTTTGGTTACGAAAAACTCATCCATCAAAAGTTTAAGGTACAACGTATTTAGGATTTAATATAATACAATTATATATATTTACTCTAGCTTAGATTGCAATCTTACCCTGATCCCCTGAAGAATATAACATGATCATGGCCGGCTCCATTCTCGGCCCATCTTACACATGTCTCACTCTCCCAATGTTTAAGAGCAGACCGGATAAGACCCTTCCAAGTATCTAAAAGTTTTAATTTTAGTTTGTAAACAAGAAAATTATTAGTTTATACTTTGCCGCTGTTTGGCTTAATAAGAAAGCGTTTCATTCAGTATTTCCACATCAGAGCAACTATGTACTTACCACTTGGTTAGTTTTGAATGAGCTTGGCTAGTTTAGTCTAGTAGTCACAAAACTCTGAAAAAAGACTCGGGCCGGGCCGGGCCCTACCGTCTGTGCGAATTCCTCGGGCTGGCCCGTTCCCACTCCTGTGGCCGTAGTAGAGAAACGTCCGGGTGGGTGCCCATGCAGTTTTTTGCCTGCCCAGGCAACAATTCATAACTGCTCAGGCAGTTCAAAACTGCCCGGGTACCCATCCCGGCGTTTCTACACTACGTCCTCGGGCGCCAACTAGAATCGCACGTCCTTTTTAACTCCGCGAGTTTTCTCACCATCGCCTCCCTTGAATCTGTATGGAATCGGTGCCTTCGCCCATCTATACACTGATCCTGTGATAACTTTACGCTTGTGACGCCGGTTACCGCGCTCCTGAGCGGCAAGCACCACCCTGAAAATGAAATATACATGAATTTTGAAATAATATTGATATAGTACTGTCCAGGAATAAAGATGCCGCGTCTTCTGCGTATTTTTATTAGAAGGTTGCGTATTTAGCAGGTTTTTAAGGGAAAAGTTCTGTCAATAAATAGACCTTTAAATTTTCTAAAACGACCTTTTTTATTTTGAGTTGCACTATTGCACTAGTGAACAATGGAACATATTGATGATTGCCCCAAAATATTTCACCATTCAAATTATAGTGGTTCACTCATAAAGTTAAACTATCAATTCAATTTTATTTAAAACATATTTCGGAACGGATATATCATAGCAAAAAGACTACGCAAAACTTGATCCGTCGGCACGCCGGAGCCAAAATTTTCCAGACTGGCTGCGGAGTCTGCTGTCAAATTCGAAAGTTCCTCAGAACTTTTGTGAAGTCGTAAAAAAGATTTTTAAACACCGCTTCTCCAATTTGTTTAAAGGTTTTCCGGGATCGGGCCGGCTTCATTAACACACCCTTTCATTTGTTCCACAGTAAGTACCATATCACTCTCGAATAACTTGTTAGTTAAAGGTCTATTGGCTCCCATCTCAGTACCGTCGTATTGCGGTTGTAGTGGTTGAGCGGCGAAATCCTGGAAATAGCAGTTTTAAACTAGATCCCAAGCCCTGGGTTCGGGACTTTACGGGTCGACTCGGGTCGTATATTTTTGATCGTGTTCACTCCCCTGTTGAAGCCGAATCTCAGCTGGAGTAAGCCTAATTATGATAAATTTTAGTTGAGCGTGTTCTACAAGGTTGCCTTTTTTAAGAGCATTGTTCCGGAATATGGAATATTAATGATTCAAATTTAATAAAAAGGCTTGATTTCAGCAGATTTCGCAGTTTTAATTAAGTTTTCCTACCCTTAACGGCTGCGCACTAGTCTTTTGTGGATCGGCTACGGCTTCAAAGAACGCCTCCATGAGCTTTTCCACGGCTCCGTAATCCTGATTTGCTCCGGACGAATGATGGTCTGAGAAGGAGGTGATCTCACGAATCATCTGGAATTAAGATAAAAATGATGGAAACAGCCGATTAAAATTCCTCGTGAATCTGGGGAAATGTTTTCTAAATTGTATGCTCCAGGCAGAAAGGTCTCTTGTTAAACAATATAGTAGAATCAGGAAGCGGAAATTTCAGGAGCCTGTCCGTTCCCTCCCCGGAGTTGCATAAGTATTATAGGCCGGGTTAACTATTATTAACTATCCCATGTTTTGCGCACCCAAAGACTGAATGTTAGAAAGGAGCCGTCTTTGCTCAGAAGAGTCCGGAATAAATGGCCGAAACCCTGTAACTTTAAAATAGGCCGGGAACCAATGAGTCGGTTGCGAGTCCCATATTGGGATGACAAGCATTATCAATTTGAAGTAAACTTACTCTTGCCGTGTTGTGAGCCAGCAGTTTCGGATCACCTTTGGGAATCTGGGGAGGCGCAAGGGTGGGGCCACCCTCGGGAATTATCTAAAAAATAAATTGACTTGAATAGATTGTGGAGCGTGATGGATTCTAGTGTTACAAATTTGCAAGACTATATAGTCTGTAGCAAGAGCTAGGCTTCCAGTGCAGTACCCTGGTGAGTGGCGGTGTTAGGTTAGAATGATTGTATTTTGAAGAAAGGCTTCAAATTCACAGATTTTTCGTTCATTTTATTTAACACCATTGCTGTTTAGGGTACTGCGCTGGAAATCCGACTAGTTTGACTATAAAAAAACTACTTCAAACTATAGTCTATCTCAAGACCTAGGTTTTCAGCGCGGTATCACGAGCGGTGCGCAGTGTTATAAAAAATGAGTGTAAAATCGCTCGACGTGGTTCGTTTTCTCCAAAAGTACATTCATTTTTATAACTCAGCGCCCCGCTCGCGATTCCGCGCTGGAAAACTAGGTCTTGAGATGGACTATATATCAACAGTCATTCGAGATTTGTAAGCTTTGCTGAAACCACCAGCAATGTAAGTGATTTCAAAATGCGATAAATATGGGGCTGGGAAATCTAAAGGCGGGGCCGGGCCAGCTTCTTCACTGCCCTAAATAGACCGTCTAGCTACTATTGTGCATAACATAAAGAAGACTGCAGAGCGCGGTGTTGTGTAAGGTTTGGAAAATCGCTCGTTCTGTGGTAAAATTGGAAAACTAATATATGGTTCGAGGCGTAATTTTTTGTTTGATGTCACAAACATATTATTGTACTAGTTTTATTTTGTATCATGTCCAGAAAAAGACAAATACGCAATTGCGGGAGCCTGTGCATATCAACGCGCTATGAAGTCTTCTGTTTGTTATAGACTATGCCACAACGCACAACGCTCTCGGTTTCCGAGTGAAGTGCATAAATATATACCGTTCCAGGTTACAACAAGTTTCATTTTTAGAATTTCTACCTACCGGGGCTGGCGAAACCTGATCGAATAATCCCATAAAAGTGTTCCTGGCCGGGTGTATTCTGGGTGGTCTAAATGGCCTAAAATACGCTCCAATGCTAATCTGGCGGATGTGCTACTAACTTGATTGGTGGTCCGGTGACATCATTCCTAACAAAAGTTCTCGCGTTCGGTCGGTGGAAGACGGGGTTGGGGCCCTGTGGTTGACTTCCTGAAATTATAGTGTTTAATGGTGGCGTATAAAATAATGTGCTGGGATGTCAGTAATTCTTGGAGCAAGCTATTTATATTTTAGATAGGGTCGGCAGGGTTGTTGTATTATGAAATTCTTTAAGATATTTTTTTTGACTGAGTGTAATCTCAAGTTATGTACAGTCTGTTTCAAGAGCATGGTTTCCTTCGCATTATCTATGGGAGAAGGGGTGTTGCAATATTTTGTCTGAGTTAGGCAGTGTGAAAGCAAGTTTGATATCTTCTGAAACCGTGCGCGTAGAATGCCAGCAGGCGCAGTGGTAAAAGTGACGAAACACGCAGCCTACACGGCGGTATTACTTTTGAATCTGACTATTGCTCGTTTAACTTTTAAAGGGTATAGAGCTTTGCCATGATTGAACTGATCATTAAAGCTGTATAATGATAATCCCGAAAGAGACATGATTTGACAAATAATGATATTGCTTGAATTAAACACTTTAATAATGACGATTCATCGTAAATCACCCGATAATGGGTCGGCCCCAGGAATGGCAAATGAAAATTTTGGCTGTCGGGCCGGCCTTTACCCCCCAACAGCCAGTTCTAAATAACTGTAAAAATGACTATAGAAGTTCCGAATTGCAGACTACTCAATTATAAGTTTGCCCAGGTCGTGGTGTGCCAAAATAAACAATTCAATAATCCATTCTGCATAACCCTAGCAGCAAAACCCGACTAAAACTTGATCATTCCATTAAAAACTGAATTTCAGGAACCATTTTTTGGCCCTACCTCTCGCTATTTCAAGCATCTTTGCGGGCCCAACCGAGGTAACTAAAGATTACATCACAAAAAGTTAGTCAAACAAACAAAAAACTATAATTTCTAACTTCTACAAAAATTAAACTGAAACCCCCGGCAGAGCCCACAAAAAGACTTGAATCAGCAAGAAACGGTTTTATTTACAGTCAAGTGTACACTAATAAACATTAAATACAACAAAATTAGATGAACAATAAGGTTACTAGGAGGTATATGCAAATAGTATGTTTTAAGACCTGATTTTAGCAACACCGCTGGGATTTTTGACACCGCAGTTAAAATATTAAGTTGCTAAATAAATCTGGGGGCCACCCCAAACCAGAACGGGCAAAAACAGAACTTTTTGGGTGAAAATTGAAAAACTGCCTTCAAAACAAATGTTTTCTGCCATTTCTGGTTTGCAGCATCCTGTATTTATTTTGTTTCAAAATCTAGACCACCCGTACAATAACTATGTTATAGTCGGCGGACGAATCACTTGCAGATAAAGGTCTAAAGCTTGAGTAATTAGCGCACAATTATATCGGTTATTTGTACATTTTCTTTTGATTTCCGCGCTCCTTCTAAATTTTACAGTACACCTCTGCAAACGATTCATCCGTCGACTATTTCAGCGGTGTTATATAATTGTGAGTGGAAGAAAAGTTTATTACATTAAAATTGCTTCACATTTATATAACACCATCTTCACTATACTACTGCTTAGCGGTCCAAGTTTTGAAACAAACTATGCATATAATGAGTATTTTTGTATTTATGGTACTGGTGCGGTGACAATAATTCAAGGCGGTGTTGCTAAATCTCCCTGGGTGGTCCCTTCTACCTACGTCCGACTGGGCGCGGCTGCTCCGCCTGGCGAGCTCCCGTTAGTGCCATGTCAATGTTGTCGTCGTAGTCGGCGTCTAAGTCACCAGCAGTCGCGCCTCCTGGAAGTAAGTTATGTGATTTCAATACGGGACAGTCTGTTTCAATAGAAAGATTATTATTGTTATTTTTTATTTTTGAGGAAGCAGTGTATTTTCATTAACGTGTGGGTTGTAAAATGGTTAGATGATTGGTTTCTTCAACTAGAGCTCGATGGTTCGGATCCTCGAATCCTCGGAGGGCAGAATCCTCCGCCCCTAGGGATTATGTGCTTTGTCATGGAGCTCCCGCTTACTGAAGATCCTTCGTCTCACAATTTGACTCCAAACATTTTTGTCTCGTGATTTGCAAATATGAATGAACATTCTTTAAATTGTTAAACACAAGCAACATCCGAGTTCTTTTTCAATATTGCTGTTTCGCAGAGTAACAGGCCCTGTTTTCGCTGGGGTTCGTTTAATCAGGCCAATTGGCTTAATACTGCAAGATTCACAAGTACATTGTCACAGTAAGAAGTGGCAATTCTCGGGCCCGGCCGAGAAAAACCGATCATGGGCGGTCCATTCCGACCCTTATTCCCAGTCCTTTGAAAGACAATAATAGTAAACCCTACCTGGCTTCTGCATCCATCCTAGGCTTGGTGGTGGTGAGAGTGGTTCTGGAGCCAAGGTTGGTGGTGGAGTAGCGACTGGCCGTGGTGGTGCTTGGGCAGGGGCCTGAAATAAGCGCGGTGTTAAAAATATGTACTCTGCTTTTAGCGCAGTTTCTTAGTGAATTACTTTTCTTCTAGGTGGTGCGGGTTTTCTGGCGGGACGCCATTTTGGCCGCTGGTTACGTCTGTTTTGCGGTCTAGCCTAAATAACTATTGTCTAACAAGTTTGTAAGGGAAAAATAAATTTAAAGAATACGCCCATCTCAAGACTTAAGTTTCCAGCGCGGTATCACGAGCGGGCGCAGAGTTATAAAAACATAAATGTGAAATCGGTCGACGTGGTGCGTTTTCTCCAACACTACATTCATTTTTTATAACACAGCTCGCCGCTCGTGATACCGCGCTGGAAATCTAGGTCTTGAGATAGACTATACAATCCACGGAAAGGGTTAGACTCGAGCGCGGTATCATGAAAGGCCGCGGTGTTATATTTGCTGGTGTTGAATTGGTTGAGTGCGCGCTTTTCTAGAACTAGCTTCTGGTTTGTGGCAGTCTCGATTCAAAATAATTTCAACAGTATAACACCTTCTCTAAATACCGCCGTGGAAGCAAATTTATGCGTTTTAAAAGCCTTTAAAGGGCTGGAAATGGTCGTCAAGGGAGATTCGTGCAGTTTGTACAGTTTGAATCTGCTAACACCTAACAAATATGTTAATAATAATAATAATAAAATATTATTATTATTACTATTAATACTTTTGCAAGAAACTCCAAGTCCCCCTTCGAAGGTTTCTAAATCTTAAAAGGAAGACTATGATACTTTCTTCTGGACGCCTAGCTCTTGAAACTGAATCTGTTGGCAGGGGTAAACACGGGGCGGCCCGGCTTATAAACATTTCTCTAAACCTCGGCCCGCAGCGCGGCACGTAAAATTCTCATCTCTGCGTGTTAGTACTAGTTAGCTAAATGTTAGTGCATTTGGCGGCAAAGCGTTATTTTAAAAGGCGCGTTATCCTACTCTAGGTCTAGGTCTTTGTTGAGCTCGCGCTCCTGGCCGTGGCCGGGGCTTCTGTACTGGTCTCGCCTTGATGCTACGCTTGGTTTGTTGGAACTAAAATGGGTTAAAGGTCTATTAGGTTAATGTTCAACAAAGTAAATTATGGTTATTTAAACTAGATTCGGCCCTTGCGGGGCAGTTTTTGGCTGCCCGAGCAGTTGAGAATTTGTGCCCGGGCGGGATAAAAACTGCACGGGCGCTCACCCGGGCGTTTCTATACTACAGCCATAGGTAGGCCAAGTCCAGAAATTTGAAGCTGACCCGTGGCCAAGTATGGTTTAAACCGGGTATATCTAAAATAGCCGTTGCGTTTAGTCTAGGTTTGTATTGGATCAGTAACTTTCTAGCTAAATTATATTCGAAGGGTGTTACCGGGCCCCCCCCATTTTTGCCACCCCCTCACCCTGATGACCAGGTGCCTTAAGTGACATGCAACTACTATAAGTTTCATGCTTTTAGTATAATCGTAAACTAATCTCTAACAATAAGAAACATTATCTATTAAAGAGTGTTTAGTAAATATATAAATGAACTTAAAATAAGCTAAGTATCCTTACCGGTACATCATAATCGGACACATCTGGAGCTGGCGCCGGTCCCTGAGGTCTGAATCCGCCGCCTCCGCCTTGAGGGCGAGGAGGTGCTGGAGCTGGACCGGGTTGAGGCTGCTTCTGAATTATTGAGCTTACTAGATAAGTTCATATAAAAAACAAAAGTGGAAAACTTTTGTATTTTTATTAAAGACATAAAAGACAACGTATAAATGGTTGCAACTCACATTCAAGAAGCCGGCTCCGAGCTTGAAAATGTCTCCGAACGGTGAATTCGCGCCGGGACCTGGATTGTTTCCAGTACCAGCAAACTGACTGAGGATTCCCTACAAAAAGCGAGTTTAAAAACTTTTTTGCTATTTCTTGTGTAAATATTGTATCATTCTTGGATTTCCAATATAATAATTCTTTAGCTCATGTCTTCGAAAATTATAGGTAACTTGAAGGTCTGTAGCTTGGCCGATAAACTTTTTTTGTTAAATCTTCCGATTTTTTCGCAAGAAACTGTCCAAACGAACGATAGCACATGATTAACCTGCTTGGAATCTGGATCACAAAAAACCAGATAATATAGTCTGTAGCAATAGCCTGTAGAGAAGCAGTTTTAAATAAAAATTAATATACTTTTTTAGAAAAGGCTCCCAATCCAACAAAACAACTTTTCATTAATTCTATATAACACCGCCTCTTCCCAGGATACTGCGGTGCAAACCTAGCTCGTGATGCAAACTATACCTACCGCAAAGGGGCTTCCTCCGCCGCCTCCGGCTCCTCCTAGAGCTCCGAAGGGATTACCGCCACCACCACCACCGCCGCCAAGGCCACTGCCGAGGAATGGTTGTAGAAAGGACATGAAGTCTTGTGCCTAAAGAGAGAAGATTAGTTTGTACTAGTTTTATATTGTATCATGTCCAGAAAGCATAAATACGCAATTGCGTAAGCCTATGTATACCACCGCGCTGTGAGGTCTTTTGTTCGTTATAGACTATAAACTTTGTATTCTACCTACACTAGTTTCGTTCCACCCTTTAGTAACGTGTTTCGCTGGTTTCTGATTTTCACCCAAAATATCATTGCATTTACAAAAATGTCCTTCAAACCTCGCCGTATTGCATATGCAAAACAGCTTTACTTAATCCAATGAGATTCGTATAAATACGTAAACCAGCTTTCCCCTCAACACCGCGCCCGCCGTTTCCTTGTAACACCGCGCAACACTTTTTTGTTATTTGTTTTGCCGGGGGTTTGCCAGTGGCGTAAACGAAGAATGGTGAATCAGAAGGGAATAGTTATAAGGAAACTTGTCTGGGTAATACAGTTATAAACCAGTAAATATGATCTTGTAACTACGAAACGTAAAGATGACGCGATGGCCTAGTGGTAGAGCAGCGGTCTCCTAATCCGTGACGCTGTATGACTGTAGGTTCGACTCCTCGTAGGAGTAGAACTTTTTGCAAAGTAACTATTTTAACAGTTTGCACCATAAGTTTGTATTATTTCAGAAGACCCTAACTCACCGTAACTCCATTATTTAAGACCAGCAGTAATGTTAAAAGGAGCCACCTCATCTCCTTAAAATAGAGAGATTAAAATAGGACTATAATCAATAACAAAATTAAAAAATTAAAGAAAGTAGGTTCACCTGACAATATTGAATGGCTTATAACAAACTACCAGGAAAAGTGTTTCAAAATGTTTCAATTAAAATGTAATCAAAAAACGTTCAAAATAAGATTACAATCCTAAATACATTTGTAAAACAACGATTCTTCTCAGAACCTAAAAGATAGATTCAAAATTTACGGCCGAAATTTCAAAGCAGACCTTGAAATAGTTAAAATAACTTTCTCCTAACAAAACAACTACTATAGACGGATTCAAAAGTAATACGGCCGTGTTAATAAGCAGGAGTGTTGCAATATTTTGTCTGAGTTAGGCAGAGCGAAAGCAAGTTTGCAATCTGCTGATATCGCGCGCGTAGAAAGCCAGCAGGCGCAGTGTTAAAAATGAAGCAATACGCAGCCTACACGGAGGTAATACTTTCGAATCTGACTAAAAAATTAATATTCAAGATTCAGTTGAAAACACCTTAAATTCATGACCGAGTTTTCGAAACAGACTATAGCCAAGTTAAAATATATTATAATAAACTTTCTCCTACTAAAAAACTGCTAAATGTAACATCTTATAAGGGAAAAGTGGTAATTTCCCCCCTAAGAACCAGATTGTTGGCATCACTAAACTAAAGGGCGGGCAGCTACTTTGCTGCCACAGGCAAACTGTACTACTCAGACAGAGTGCTTGCTGGAGTGATTGGCAAACTACTTGCGTCGAAGTCGCCCATTTATAGCATTTAGTGAAACGCAAAATACCAGTGATAACCCGGTTATTTTGTTCTAAAGATGCATAGATTTGTATAGTTTTATGGTAAACAGTTTCAATACTCAAGAAAACTGGAAAATTCGCAAGGGAATATAGCAGAAACGAGATTGTGTACTTTGGTGAATTTCGAAGATATGGTATGTTTTAAACAAAGAAAAACGGATTCTGTAAACTGAGGTGAATGAATATCTTGTGTAGTCGGCGGACTTATAGCTTACAGCTATAGTAAGATCCGAGAGTAATAATGAAGTGTTTAAAAAGAATCTGGCCGAAAATATCTCCGAAAGTATGCGAAAACGGAAAATATACGCAAAATTTCCTTAAAATACGCAAGTAACACTCCATTATTCTTCTTGAATCACACTATACAATAATTCAGTAGTAATGTAAAGTTGTACGCCTGTTTTTGCCTAATTATTAGTTATAGAAACCTGTATGCACCTAGTAATACGCAATGTTAGCTCGTTAAAATACAAAAATGAGTTACCCAGGTGATGAATCCCAGAGCGGGTTATCCGGCCGGCCCGGACGGCCTGACTTCCAAAATTCAGGCCGGGCCGGTAACCAGCTCTGGTGAATCCGTGCTAAGCAATTTTAAAACTCGCATATGCAATATTGTAAAGTTAACCCTTTATGAAGCTTCGAAACTTCAATTGTAATCTATATCATTAATACGATCTAACTAGAATCACTAAAGGCACGGTATACTCAAAAAGTTGTTGCTCATTTTCTTTTTCTTTTATTCAGTTTGAAAAGTTATTCACAAATATAGAAGTAACAAAAAATGAATGAAAATGAAGGATTATCAAAGTCCCTGGATGAACTACAGAAGCCCAATAAGCTACGTTTTTTACAAAGACTTCAAGAGTTCTGGACTAGACACTTTCGAAATTTCACAATTATACAAAAATCACATAAAAAAAGAAAATATAGTGCTGGTAAAAAAAGGGCTAGACTGAACACTTCAACCAACCTGCTACCCGCCAACTACCGGCAAAATAAGCCTAACTAGCAAGATATGAATCTGATCATCTGGAATTGTCTATAAACCCCCCCCCCCCCTATAGGTATGACTAAGCCAATGCCAAAAGGATGTGTGTATTACAACAGTTTCGAGTGAGATAAGCAGCAAAGCTGGTTTGTAGTATTTGGAATGATCTGAGTCACTCTATAAGGAAATAAAAAAGAGGAAATTAGAACTAATACAATCGGTTTCAATACCTAGGATGCATCGAGTGAAGTCGGCCCGATGCAGTCCACGTTTTGAAAGAAAAAATAATATTTTAGTCTTTTGCGTACTCACTTATAGTCGGCAGTCTTATCGATGGCAGCTTTAGTCAGCGCCAAGAGTAATGATGGAGGGTAAAGAATTCATCGCTCGTCTGAGCCCCTTTTGCGAGCACCGCGAGAGTATCTGGCGGCTACCTCCGTTCAATATTGTACTTTGCAAGTAAGCTCGTTAAAAATCCTATAATTACGCAAGTAACACTCCATTATTACTCTCAGCGCTGACCATAAAGGTCTAATAAATTATAATTAGAGCAGACATTTGCTCTAATTGCTATAATAACATCTAATAAATTTGCAGTTCGTACAGTAACTCCTTGAAAGCGATTAGTCCGCCGACTACACTTACTATTATAGAGTTTCCAAGCGCGTAGTAAGGGTGATATTGAAGTTACAAAATGTTTATGTAAAATTGAAATGAAATAATATAGGGTGATATTTTTTTAAATATAGCATTTACCGCACAAATATGTTTTTTACCGAAATAAAATATGAAAATATTTTGTTGAATCCTTTACAAAGGCGTAGTGTTATTTATATCGAAGTCAAACACTTGAAGATTTAGTGAATGGGTTCAATTGGTTATATATAGCAGTACTCAAACAAAAACCAAATTCACATATAGCTTATGATGAACGATTTGAGAATGTCGATCATATAGATTTTTGATAAAACCGACCCAAACTTTAACTGATACAGATTGTTTCGACTGTTTATAAGTTAAGTACGCTCTACTTAGTATATAATATTCAGAAGCTTCGATTCTGGAGCGGTATCGCGAGAAGCAGCGGTTTTATAGATATATATAATAATGTATGTGCTTTGGAAAGAAAAACGTAAAATGCCGCAGCCTCACTTTCCTAAACCAGGAAACTAGGGAAAGTGGTTGGCTTGTTTGCCATTCGCCAGCAGCTAGTCGCAGCTTACCAGCGACAAAGCGAAATCCGCACGACCTTGTCTGATCTCGAATCGGTTACCAGAACAGGCTTTAAACGCCGATTGGCAAGTCTCGGTGGCAGGCCCTTAAAGCCCCTTTTTAGCCCAAGACCTCTCGCCACGCCAAGTGTAATCTGTCAATTAGGGCCGAAAAAAAGTCTCAAACCGGCTTCGCGTCGGCGTTGAACCCGCTGCCAATTGGCAAGGTGGCAGCTTGCCCTTGTCACAGGCCGCCGGGTAGCCAGTTTAAAACTGGAATCTATTGTCTTTTGAGAGGAGAAAGGTTCGGTGCAAAGGTTATGGGAGACGTATGTGATATATTAGGAACGATAGAAACGATGTTAAGGAGCATTGAACAAATTTGAACGGCCATGTCAAAAGTTGGGGTAGATGGATCCAAAGATTGTTTGAGGGTTTCTCACCGAAACAAATTAAAAGGCAGCTCTAAGTATGGATGTTGAGTAATATATTAACAACGTTATGAATCCACAAAGTTTCGGAGAAACGCTCCAAGCAGAACTAACTATTCTACCCCGTTCTTTACAATCGCAATCGGTGACGAGACGAGACGTGACGTGACAAATTTTTGACTCCGATTTTCGCA